>SJYT01054729.1:1699-63261 GCA_006410635.1 Cephalophus harveyi | reverse complement strand
TTTTTTTTTTTTTTTCCCTTCTGAACTTCCAAAAGATACCTACTGATCTGATCAGTTATGTTTTAAATTGTTATAATATCTGACTAAAATTATATATATTCTTTAAAGTCACTTTCAAAATTAGTTCTAGATATATTTTAAGTCAAGTGATAACATCCATAAGTTAGTATGTCAAACACAAGATTAGTCATATTCCCATCCTCTTTTAAGTCTTCTTTCTGAAGGTTCTTCAGAAGTAAATTAATTGTTAACTCTGATAGAAATAGGCTGGGGGAAGCCAACAGGTGGCCACCTATTGCTATATTTCTGTATTCATATCAATGAACTCTTCTCAGCTTAAATCGGAAAAACAAAGAGGAATCCAATTTGTAATGCACAGTATAGTACAACAGACCAAAAAAAATTTTTTTACTGTTTACTCTCAATCATCTAAGATACTGGAGAAAATGGCAACACAGCACAGACTACACAGAACAGTAGCTTCTTTTCCTTTTGCATTTCTTTAGAGGAATGAAAGAACATAGAGACCAAGTTTACAGAGAAGAATGAATCAGAAACTGTAAAATTCTTGGGGATCAGAGCAATGGGTTCTGACCATCCTTCAACACTTCACCCTCACCCCTGCCTCCCTCTCAATTTTCATACATTTCGGCTCTTTATTTTAGTGGACAAAAAAGATATTTCCAAAAGTAAACATATGATCTTCTAGATAGATAAACAGAAAAGGAAGGCATGAATAATTGTAAAATAGCAAACTGCTCTGCTGCAGAGAAGCCAGAAACAGACAAGTGACATGGGAGTCTGTGAAAGGAGGGAGTGAGAAGGCGAGCTCACCCAGCACTTCAGCAAGGCCCTTCTAAGCTGGGAGGGCAATCACAGATTCTTGGATTTGAAAGAAGCACTCTAGGTGTCATCTGAGTGTCATCTGATCTGTGGTTTCCAAATGTGGCTGACCAAATCATGTCCTCAAGAAACTTTGCAAACATATAGAATCCTGGTCTCCATCACTGTTAATTCCCTGTCCCTGGTACTGGAATCAAGTGAATCCTTCCCAAGATGCTTTGTAAAGAAAGAAATCCAGGCCTTAATAAAAAAAATGCTGAGGCCAAGTTTATACTGGTATTTAGTGGAGAATCCAGAGAGGCTAGTATAGTATAAAACCAAATAAGAGAGTTGGGGGAGGGAGAGGAGAGTGGCTAAGTCTAAATTCAACCATCTTCACTTAGAAGATAACTTGATTTGTGAGAGGTCCAATCAGCATGAAAGGAAAGGGTGAAGAAAGTGAAAGATAATATACCCCTGCAGACCTGAAACAAATTGTTTCTCTCCCCACCCGCCCCCCTCCCCCACCTCTGGGTTTCCAAATGTTATTTGCTGCGCCTGTATGGTCCTTGGCCCCACAAACCTAACACTGCTCAACTCCCTAAGCCCCCTAATCTACTTCTGCATTTCAGAGTAAGTAAATGGTATTTCTTCAGGCCTCCCTACCACATGTCCTCCTTCCCTCTGCTTCACAAGGACTTCAGAAAAATAAATAAATAGATAAATAAGTGCAGCAAAAGGAAGTCAGAGAAATAAATTCTTGCTGGTGGAATTTGAAACCTCTTTTATCAGAAAGGGAACCTATTTGGAAGGCAGCAGAGTTTTGCCAGCATCCTTGAAATCCTCCTGTATTGATTAAAGTGTTTTTGATACTGTAGGCCCATCTTGGATAAAAACTATATTGTATTAAACTAAGGATTTTATATATATTGTATTAAACTAAGGATTATATGAATCATTGATTTTTTTCCCAGATTTTATATTTGCCACTTTAGGCACCTCCAGACATCCAATGATATAAGAGATAATTGGGAACATAAGAACCTTGAGTTTTGTCATTTGCAAACTCAGGATAAAATTTCTTGCAAGATTTGGCACTTGATTATCCATTTAATGTTCATTTAAGAAGCTGTTCTTGAAGTCATTTGAGCATTTGGGGTTTGATGCCCAACTATGACGATTAATTAGCTCCTTCTTATTCTTATATGATGTGAAACAGAAATAATAACAATTTCCTTTCCCCTAAAGACAGAAATGGCAAGAACTCTTTAATATGAGTTGATTTTAATTCCTTATGAATGGTGTTCTAACAGATAAACAGTTTAAAAAATGATAAATTACCTGACCGTCCGTCTCTCTGGAAGTCCACATGATACCATTCTCCATCATTCACTTTCTTCTGCAGGGCTTTGATTTTGATTGTACCTGACCCCATGTCCAGGAGGAGGTAGAGGTGGCCATCCAGCATCTCAATAGCAAAGAAGTCTACCTTTATCATCTGTGGGTGCTTGGCATCTTTTTGGTGTCGTGGCTTGCCATGACTAAATAAGATGAGGCCATTTGGCTCTGTTGTACGGAAATCAAAGGATATTGAGCCTGTTTTCTTTGCATTCCATTTAGGCAAAGAGATGAAGGATTCTGGGGTTTCAAAGGTGATTGGGTCCAAAGTTGCAACATTCTCACATTTAAATGCCACCACTCCATGGATCTTCATCTTTGGGTCACCTTGCTTGGCAAGTCGAGATAATTCCAGCCTTACATCATTATTTTTATACACAACCTGTAGGGAGAGGATAATAGTGAGAAACTGTGCCCATATTTTAATATTTCAAACTTGTTATCAGTTCATGTAACTTCCAAGTAGAGCATGAAAAGACATACAATGTTTACTTCCTTTTGATGTACAAGACAGTTTTTTTTCAGCCAAATAAAATCCAGGTATCAATTCGTTGAACTATTCTAACCTAATTTCATTCAAATAATGTGTGTACACACTCACACAAAGTCTCTGTAGCTAACTCAAATAACTTGAATAGATCTGTATAGAAATTTCATTATTTCGTGTGTGTAGACTCGCACTTAAAGCGTTTGCTTTTGTTAGTTGGCTATTATGCTTTGTTTATTAAACATGCTGAGGTTTTTCAGTTTTACCATCACTGAAATATTTGAAATTAAATACTTTCAAATGCCAGTCCCCTAAAATATAGGATCACTTCCATGGTATGTATATCCATGGTATATATTAACTTTGTAAAATCACAATTGAGATAGAAAACATCTTAAATTTTCTCAGAAAAATTATAAAATATGACTAAGATTCAGAAGTTCTCTCTTACCCTGCCCTGTTTGAATAATATTAGTTAACTCTGGAACTTGGTGTTTTCCCTAAATCCATTCAGTCTATATAACCAATACTCTTAATGTATACTGATATGGAACAAAGTTTGCCTTATACCCTCATTTCCAAAGGCA
Organism: Cephalophus harveyi; assembly: GCA_006410635.1. NCBI lineage: Eukaryota > Metazoa > Chordata > Mammalia > Artiodactyla > Bovidae > Cephalophus > Cephalophus harveyi. Next base: position 59,967 of record SJYT01054729.1, on the reverse strand, counting down.
CTTCACCAAAGTGGTGGGGGTAGTTCTCATTGTTTGTTAATAGTCCCAGTGCTTTTCTGGGACTCCAAACAGCACTTTGGACAAATCCACCGGAATGGCTCACAACATCATGCAGCTGCTGTCACATCACCATAATAAATTTGTAGCTATTTCAACATAAGGATAAAGAGAGATTCACATCATTTCTCTACAAAATCCATACCATGGATAATTACATTTCCAAAAGATGTAAGTGATACTGACTTAAGGATAAATTATTTATCTATGTCCAGATAATTATCTAATTATTTTTACAAAGACACTTGAAATTTCACAGCAAGCCAACACTGTCAGTTTCTAAATTCATTTATCCACATATAAAAATAAACTTGTATAACAGAATAAATAAGCCTGTATCTGATTAGTGCTATAAAGTTAACCAGGTCAAGACAGCTGTTATTTCTTCTAAACCCATGGTAATTGAGCCAATAATATGGCTGATAAATTTTCTGATAGGATTTGTTAATGAACGTTCACTTTTCAGAGTGAGTAAAAGTGCAAGTTCTGGTTTTAGATTCCCTGAGTATCATCTCCAAGACTTGTTTATAGAGGGATAATACTTTACGAGCATGCTTCATCACTCAGTCGTGTTTGACTCTTTGTGACCCCATGGACTGTAGCCTTCCAGGCCCACTAGGCTCCTCTGGACGTAGGGTTCTCCAGGATTCTCCAGGCAAGAATCCTGGTGTGGGTTCTTTCCAACCCAGGGATCAAACCGGTGTCTCTTATGTCTCCTGCGTTGGCAGGAAAGTTCTTTACCACTAGCACCACCTTGGAAGCCCCAACACTTTTCAAGATGGTTAAACTAATTAAAGAAGAAAATGTATGTGATAAAATCTACCTAAAAGGGAATCAATCCAATGCCAAGCACATTGTAAGATCTCAATAATATCAACCACATCAAACTGTATGATAATAAATATCATCATCTCTTTATTATCATCCAGTAGACATAAAGATATGAGTTCTAATTTATTGTGAGAAAATGTTCAGAAATTAAACACACTCATATAATTGGTATATTTTAGATGAATTATGCCAAATAAATATATCACATATTTCAATGCTACTCCTGGTGTTTCAGTTTATCTTTATCTTGAAGAAGGATTATTATAAAGAATATTATATCCCTTATTCCTTGAACATATATGTATAAAGGTTTAACAAACACCTATTGACAACAAATCCGCCTGCAATGCAGGAGACCTGGGTTCAATCCCTGGGTTGTGAAGATCCTCTAGAGGAGGGCATGGCAGCCCATTCCAGTATTCTTGTCTGGAGAATCCCCATGGACAGAGGAGCCTGGTGGGCTATATAGTCCATGGGGGCAAAGAGTTGGACACGACTGAATGACTAAGCATAGCACATTGACAGCAAAAGAGAAATGTACTAAAGCTATAATGAAAAAGAATTAGATTAATTCTTAATATACTTCCTTGAAAAGAGAAAGAACTATTTATTAACCCTCGGGAAAGGTGATATAAGGTTGATTTCTCTGAGAATCTTTAAAAGTGAAAGTGAATGTAGCTCAGTCGTGTCTGACTCTTCATGACCCCATGGACTATACAGTCCATGAAATTATGCAGGCCAGCATACTGGAGTGGGCAGCCTTTCCCTTTTCCAGTGATCTTCCCAACCCAGGGATTGAACCTAGGTCTTCCACACTGCAGGCAGATTCTTTAACAGCTGAGGCACAAAGGAATCTTTAGAATTGGATAAAAGGCTTTCCATGGCAGATTTTCTAAGTTTTATCACCTCTCACCGTGATTTTCAAGCTACCTAAGCCTAATTTTTGTTCATTTTTCCTGATGATTTATATCTTAATATGTGGAGATTCTTCTGACATTAATCAGGAATTAGTATTTTCTGACCCAAATGATGCAGACGATAATGCTGATCCATGCTAACACATCACCATAAAATAGAACTATAGCAATGGAATTGGATGTTTTTGACATGAGCAAGTGTGTATAAGGTGGTGTATATTGTCTCATAAGTCCCACACATCAGCTACCAGAAAGCTGAAAATATGTAGAGTTAGGGCAATTCTAAGTGAGAATTTCAGTGAGAGATTTAAAATCTCATGGGTGCCCAGGTGATTCAGGAAGGTTCAGGGAGATGGAGAAGAAACGTTAGGATTCCCTAGATCATAATACTTAGGGTTCGCCATGCACTATGCCCTCCACCCAAAATGGGAAAAAAAGTCTCCACCAGAATGTCTGCTCTATGCAGGCAAAAATCCTGCAACAAGATCAGTGCTTGACATGGAGCAGATATTCAATAAACACTTGCTGAGAGCTGAATAATATTATTTCTTCATTTTTTCAAACTTACTTCACATATTATTAATAACAATATTTACAAGTACAGTTAAAAAATAACAGAATGTGGTATTATGGACCCATATCATAACCTAGCTATAATTTTTAGCCAATTTCCCTAGAAAAATGTGAAAACTTACATACACGTTCAGTTATAAATGGCAAGCTGATCTATCACCTTCAAACTAATTTTATGGGGTAGAAACTGCTTTCATAGTAAAAACACCTGAGTTAAAATTCTCCAGTAGTGAAATAATTTTTCTAGAAGAACTATCTTGAGCACGATTTTTTTTTTTTCCTTCTCATTTCATATATTTTGAAAGGCAACTCTAGAAGACAGAGAGTGATATTGGATCGTCAGGCTGATGGCTCTCAGACCTATTCAATTGCTTCATCTGACCCAGATTTCATAAGCACGATACTTTTCTGGGGCTAGACTTACTCTTAAAATGCACTGAACATAGCTCAGTTATAATAATAATGAGTGGCCAGTAAGCACTCCAAATCTTTTTTTTTTTTTTTTCTTTTGCTTCCTTCTGAGATAGTATGGTCTTCAATCTACAAATTATTATTCATATATGCTTTTCTTATTTATGTTTAAAGTTGTAATCATTTAATAGTTTCAACAAATCTTCATACACTTTATCATCATAGAAGTTGTTGATGTTTTTACACATTTATTTGGATCTTCTAACAGAATTAATATTTTGGGGGGGATACTGATTTTAAGTTTTTCTGAAGAGTAATTCGAAATGTTGAATTTCACTTTCCTGCTTCATGAAATGATAGCATAAGCCCCAGAGAAATAGAGGCATATTTATTTATTTGTTGGGCTTTTGTTATAGTTTGCTTTAGCTGCCATATGATTTCCACACATTGCTATGAGATGATCTTTTTCCTTTCTTTCAATGTTTGTTAGAATTTTTAAAATGTCACTCACAAATAAGCAAGAATAAGAGTAATACATTTGTGTTTTTATATGTTTAGGTTTGAAATTTGAGGTGGACAGTCACTGAGTATTTTATTTTATCTTGATAATAATCTTAAAAAGGCAGGAAAAATAAATGGGCAATGGCACCCCACTCCAGTACTCTTGCCTGGAAAATCCCATGGACGGGGGAGCCTGGTAGGCTGCAGTCCATGGGGTCGCGAACAGTCGGTCACGACTCAGTGACTTCACTTTCACTTTTTACTTTCATGCATTGGAGAAGGAAATAGCAACCCACTCCAGTATTCTTGCCTGGAGAATCCCAGGGACGGGGGAGCCTGGTGGGCTGCCGTCTCTGGGGTCGCACAGAGTCGGACACGACTGAAGTGACTTAGCAGCAGCAAAGGATGAAAATTTGGTAGTCTGGATAGACTCAGTTTAAACATAAAGCCTTTACTTAAGTCAGGCTGCCTAACCTCTTTCTGTCTCAGTTTCTTAATTTATAAATCAGACCCCCAAAACGGAAAGGAATGTTAAATCCATAAATCCTTGAGCTTTTTTCCCTCAGTCTCTGCAATTCGGGACAGAGGTAAAAGATGCCTTCTCTTTGTTTGGATTTCCTGGTTGTGATTTTGATGCCAAGATATTGTTCCCTATTCTGATATGTATCAAACTCTAGTCAGTCAGTTCAGTTGCTCAGTCGTGTCCGACTCTTTGCAACCCCATGGACTGCAGCACGCCAGACCTCCCTGTCCATCACCAACTCCCAGAACCAACTCAAAATCATATCCATCATGTCAGTGATGCCATTCAATCATCTCATCCTCTGTCGTCCCCTACTCCTCCTGCCTTTAATCTTTCTCACCATCAGAGTCTTTCTGATGCATCAGGTGGCCAAAGTATTAGAGTTTCAGCTTCAGCATCAGTCCTTCCAAAGATATTCAGGACTGATTTCCTTTAGGATGGACTGGTTGGATCTCCTCGCAGTCCAAAGGACTCTCAAGAGTCTTCTCCAACAGAACAGTTCCAAAGCGTCAATTCTTTGGTGCCCAGCTTTCTTTATAATCCAACTCTGACATCCATACATGACTACTGGAAAACCACAGCTTTGACTAGATGGACCTTTGTTGGCAATGTAATGTCTCTGCTTTTTAATATGCTGTCTAGGTTGGTCAAACTCTAATCCATTAGTAAAGAGAATGTTCACCACATCTTTAGGTACACAGACATGCCTCAAGAATTCTATCTATCTAATGTTTGTACAGATGATGTTGAAGATATTGGCTGATACATAAATCTCTTTCCACATGAGGATATGTGCATGAAATAAGCAGATCATTAAAATATGTTTGCCATTCAAATTATGACTTTTGCTGTTGTTATCAATATATTTTAGTTTAAAAATCTTAATGGTGCACAAATTAATTAACAGGCATTGATCAAGGATTTTCATACATTAACTATCAGAGTAGTAGGGGTTGTGAAATGAGCACTATAGTCAGAGCTGAAGTTCTATGCAGAGATCTGGACTCTGACAGGGCCCTCTTTGAAAGAACAGGAATGACTCCTTGTAATCTAAGTTTTGTTTTTTCTCTTTAATCACAAGTGCAGTTTAAGAATCTGATTCTCAAGTCAGATTTCAGAGAGAATTCCAGCCCACCTTCTTGTAATCCTGTAACTTTATGGAAGCCCTTCAACCTTTAAGAGACTCAATATTATCTGTAAAATGGTATAATAATATCTACCACATTAGGGTTATTGTAAAAAATGAATAATAGCTCAATTAATGTGCTAAGAACAGGGCCTGGCACAGAGTAAGTACTAAAATAAATAGCAGCTGTGGTTATCATTATGAATAACAGTACTATCATTCTTATATTGAATTAGTGGAGTTGTACAATGTAAGTGTAATAACAAGAGTAATAGTTAACAAGACACATGGTAGATGATTGGCCAGTGCATTAAAATAATTAATAGAGTTGTAACCAGCAGGATCAAAGAGATCAAAGCAGATTAGGGCTTTCTTTTTTATTCTGATAGCCCTATTGTAAAGTACACCAAAGGCTTTCTTTAAAGATGAGATTTCTCAGCCAGGAAGTTTACACAGGAAACTGATGATCCTGGGAGTTTCACTTTCACTCATAAAAAGGAGTTTCAGGCATCAAACTATCGCCACAACCACCAGCACCACCATCTCCACTTCAAGAAGAATCAGTACAGATTTATGGAGGGTTTACTTTCTGCCAGGTCATGTTATGAGATGCATGGACATATTATGTTTACTCCTCAGAAGTATCCCAGGAGATAGGGAACATTATACAATTTATCAATAAATGTTTAGAGGTGCTGAGCTCATTGAATGCTTTTTATCATGACCACGTCAAATACTCTGTGTTCAAATATCTAAAGACATTAATTTCAAACTTTGTTTTTTTCTCAGCAGGAAATTTCACTTAGTTTTTGATAGTTGCAAAGCAAGAGATACACAATCAAACAGCCATTTGCCACCATGCAAAGGGATGACCTTGATATAAATTACATGGATTAGTCTAAAAAAAGAAAACAAAATAGTACTTTTGCTTTCATTTGTCCCGATTAAAATAACTTTAAATGAATCAAATATCACAATTAAGTAGAGGGATTTTTTCACATGACTATAAAATGTCTCTTCAAACCCAGTATAAGCAGAGGGCCTTGTTTTTCTATGACTATACTGTGGGTTTTAAACAGTTATGTCTTCTAGGATATAATACATACAAATATATATACATATATAGACACACAGTCCTCCTTCAATATCTGCAAGGGATTGGTTCCAGAACACTCCTCCCTTCAGTTCAGTTCAGTTCAGTTCAATCGCACAGTTGTGCCCAACTCTTTGCGACCCGATGAATTGCAGCATGCCAGGCCTCTCTGTCCATCACCAACTCCTGGAGTCTACTCAAACTCATGTCCATACAGTTGGTGATGCCATCTAGCCATCTCATCCTCTGTCGTCCCCTTCTCCTCCAGCCCCCAATCCCTCCCAGCATCAGGGTTTTTTTTCCAATGAGTCAACTCTTTGCATGAGGTGTCCAAAGTATTGGAGTTTCAGCTTTAGCATCAGTCCTTCCAATGAACACCCAGGACTGATCTCATTTAGGATGGACTGGCTGGACCTCCTTGCAGTCCAAGGGACTCTCAAGAGTCTTCTCCAACACCACAGTTCAAAATCATCAATTCTTCAGCACTCAGCTTTCTTCACAGTCCAACCCTCACATCCATACATGACCACAGGAAAAACCATAGCCTTGACTAGACGGACCTTAGTCGGCAAAGTAATGTCTCTGCTTTTGAATATGCTATCTAGGTTGCTCATAACTTTTCTTCCAAGGAGTAAGCATCTTTTAATTTCATGGCTACAGTCATCATTTGCAGTGATTTTGGAGTCCAAAAAAATAAAGTCTGACACTGTTTCCACTGTTTCCCCATCTATTTGCCATGAAGTGATGCAACCAGATGCCATGATCTTCATTTTCTGAATGTTGAGCTTTAAGCCAACTTTTTCACTCTCCTCTTTTCACTTTCATCAAGAGGCTTTTTAGTTCCTCTTCACTTTCTGCCATAAGGGTGGTGTCATCTGCATATCTGAGGTTATTGATATTTCTCCTGGCAATCTTGATTCCAGCTTGTGCTTCTTCCAGCCCAGCGTTTCTCATGATGTACTCTGCATATAAGTTAAATAAGCAGGGTGACTATACACAGCCTTGACGTACGCCTTTTCCTATTTGGAACCAGAACCCACTCCAGTACTCTTGCCTGGAAAATCCCATAGATGGAAGAACCTGGTAGGCTACAGTCCATGGAGTCACAAAGGCTATAGTCTGTGGGGTCGCGAATTCACCTTGTTGTTCCATGTCCAGTTCTAACTGTTGCTTCCTGACTTGCATATAGGTTTCTGAAGAGGCAGGTCAGGTGGTTTGGTATTCCCATCTGTTTCAGAATTTTCCACAGTTTGTTGTGATCTACACAGTCAAAGGCTTTGGCATAATCAATAAAGTAGAAGTAGATGTTTTTCTGGAACTCTCTTGCTTTTTCGATGATCCAGCAGATGTTGGCAATTTGATCTGTTTCCTCTGCCTTTTCTAAAACCAGCTTGAACATCTGGGAGTTCACGGTTCACCTATTGCTGAAGCCTGGCTTTATTAGCGTGTGAGATGAGTGCAATTGTGCAGTAGTTTGAGCATTCTTTGGCATTGCCCTTCTTTGGGATTGGAATGAAAACTGACCTTTTCCAGTCCTGTGGCTACTGCTGAGTTTTCCAAATTTGCTGGCATATTTTGTGCAGCACTTTCACAGCATCATCTTTCAGGATTTGAAATAGCTCAACTGGGATTCCATCACCTCCACTAGCTTTGTTTGTAGTGATGCTTTCTAAGGCCCCCTTGACTTCACATTCCAGGATGTCTGGCTCTAGATGAGTGATCACACAATCGTGATTATCTGGGTCATGAAAAGCTTTTTTGTACAGTTCTTCTGTGTATTCTTGCCACCTCTTCTTAATATCTGTTGCTACTGTTAGGTCCATACCATTTCTGTCCTTTATCAAGCCCATTTTTGCATGAAATGTTCCCTTGGTATCTCTAGTTTTCTTGAAGAGATCTCTAGTCTTTCCCATTCTGTTGTTTTCCTCTATTTCTTTGCATTGATCACTGAGGAAGGCTTTCTTATCTCTTCTTGCTATTCTTTGGAACTCTGCATTCACATACTTATGTCTTTCTTTTCTCCTTTGCTTTTTGCTTCTCTTCTTTTCATAGCTATTTGTAAGGCCTCCTCAGACCCCATATCAAAATCCACAGATGTTCAAGTCTCTTATGGCATAGTATTTGCATATAACCTATATACATCCTCCCATATACTTTAAATCATCTCTAGATTACTTATAATACCTAATAGAATGTCAATTCTATGTAAATTTTGCCAGTGCATGGCAAATTTAAGTTTTGATTTTTGGAACTTTCTGGTATTTTTTTTCCTGAATATTTTTCATCTTTGCTTAGTTGAATCTCTGGGTACAGAACCCATGGATAGGGATGATTGGATATATTCTAAAAGTCCAGGAGGTTTAAGAATTAATCTGAGACTGTTTCAGTTTTACTTTTTATTTGTTCATTTTAAATATGCTTACTATTTTTACTCTATTAAGAAAAAGAATACTTCCAGCATCCAAAGTTAATTCTTCTTTTCTCCTATCTGTGATCTGCCCATGCACCATCTACTTATAACAATATGCCCATTTCAAAATACAACCAAGGCTTAGCCAGTAAGTGAACAAACAGTATAGGGACCACTCAGGCAACTAAGGAATAAATGTCATTTGTTTTGCCCAGACCTAGATAAGAAACAGTTAGGAAAAGGACATGAACTGCATCACAAGTTTCATCCCTAACATTAACTTATTTATTATTTTGAAATGATTTTTCAATCCCTGCACTTTCAATTTAATCAGATAAGTACTTGTTAGGCAAGGTATTGAAGGGGGAAGATTAGTTTAATCACTTCCCTTTGTACACCCTCAGTCCAATAAATCTTGGACCACTGAGAATAAAGCATTTTAATTTATCTTGAATATCTACCACACACACACACATATATATATACAGGTGATGTATAAACTATATGTGGATGTATACACATACAGAGAGTATACATTCCCCAATAATATAAATGTGTTTAAATGTAATATACATTAAAACTGCTATCACTGATGTCCAGAAAAAAATATACACATATATTAAAATAGACTGTGCATCTCTGATAGATAAGTAGACATTATGTATGTATGAAAGTGAAAGTTGCTCAAAAGTGTCCGACTCTTTGCGACCCCATGGACTATACAGTCCATGGAATTCTCTAGGCCACAATATTGGAGTAGATAGCCATTTGCTTCTTCATGGAATTTTGCCAACCCAGGGATCGAACCCAGGTCTCCTGCATTGCAGACGGATTCTTTACCAGTTGAGCCACAAAGAAAGCCCAAGGGAAACCCATGATGTATATGATGTATATATACCACATATACATCAAAATAAACATACATACATTTATATGCATTAAATAATTTTAATTTATATTAAGATAAATATTTAATATAATAATCCACAGTAAATGCAAATATTTTGTATATTAAATACAAATATTTAATAATTTAGGAAATTAGAGAGTTCTTAGCTAAAATATACAAATAGTCTTACTCAAGGTCTTGGGTCAAAATGTCTTGGCCTAAAAACAAATTTTAGCACTTATATAAGTTTAGCACATTCCAAAGGAAGGGTTAAAGCACCCCCCCTCAAAAAAAAAAGTCTTACAATTAAGATTTAAAAAAAAAAAACAGGCTCCCCTCAGTGTTCCTGCCAGCAGGAAGAGATAATTATAAAGAAAAAGTAAAGGCAAGGGGTGTGATGATCACATTTTTTTAATGATTGTACTCATTATTATCCTATCATCTACCTGAGATCAAGTTTCTTATGCTTTAGTGGCTTTCTCAAACCAAGACCCTAGCACAGAACTTGCTTTATTGTTTTAACTGATCAAGGGACTAATAGGATTTTAGCTTTTCTGAGAATGTCACACCATTGAAGTTTTCATCTAAAATCTGAATACATTGATTGAGGCAGATACACAGCCAGGTGCAGGGACTTGTGTATTTGGAGCAGATCAGAGAAAGGGTAGCAGATGGCAAAGAAAGTGTAGGAGATGTACAAGCCCTATACAGTTTAGATCCATACCTCTTTAAAAATAGGACTTTACATTGAGGAAACTCAATCTTAAGAAGCATTACATAAAGCATTTTGAAAGGTGAAAGGGGCTTGTGGGGGTAGGAATTGCTGGTTTTTTTTTCTCCCATTTTTTAATCCTATTTAGAGATTATATGCCCATAAAATGTTTGACTAAATCAAAACTCCTCACACCAAAATAAATATTTTATAATAATAATAATAACATAATTATGGAACATGAAAATAGATTCCAATAACATCATTTCTCAATAAAGACATATGAAGAATCTACCTGTCAATGCAAGAGACACTGCTTCAACCCCTGATCCAGAAAGATTCCACATGTTCTATTGAGCCTGTGCTCTAGAACCTTGGAACCACAACTACTGAACCCACGTGACGCAACTACTGAAGCCGCATGCCTGAGAACCTGTGCTCCCATAACAAGGAAGCCACTGCAACTCAAGTGTAGACCCTGCTCTCTGCAATTAGAGAAAAGGCCACACAGCAGCAAAGACCCAGCACAGCCAAAAATAAGTACATTAAATTTTAAAAAGAAATCCTGAATTGTATTAGAAAGAATAAAAAACAGAATGGTGAAGAAATTTTTTAAAAGGCATATGACTTATTTAATTTGAAACCAAAAATTAGTTGAAATATAGATAAAAATATATTTTGTTTAAGCAATGTAAGGAAAGAAATTTTTTTTTTTTTGCTTAGTTCCAAATAAGCATCACCAAATACATCTTATTCATAAAAAGAAGGAAAAGAAAAATCCTCTTGCTTTGTCCTTCCATCATTCCACCATCAGTAAACTACCTCAATTCAGTAGACAACAGTGGATGCCATCTGTACAAGTTAGCCGTAGGGGTTAAAAGAGGAGCTAAAAGACCGTGATGTCCCTGGGTTAACAGCTCTATTTAATGAAGCTTTTAGTGGCATATGGGTATGTGGCAAAATTACTCCATTAAATGTGAAAAGAGTTCCATTAAATAGGAATGTCTCTTTCTCAAAATAAAGATTCAGTAACTCAGTAATGTCTTTGGGGGGAAAAAAAATATATATATATAGATAGATAGATAGATAGATCTCAAAAATGAAGCACAATAGTCAGTAATATGAGATTTGATCCTGAAAGACGATGCTGTGAAAGTGCTGCACTCAATCTGCCAGCAAATTTGGAAAACTCAGCAGTGGCCACAGCACTGGAAAAGGTCCGTTTTCATTCCAATTCCAAAGAAAGGCAATGCCAAAGAATGCTCCAACTACCGCACAATTGCACTCATCTCACATGCTAGTAAAGTAATGCTCAAAATCCTCCAAGCCAGGCTTCAGCAATACGTGAACCGGGAACTCCCTGATGTTCAAGCTGGCTTTAGAAAAGTAAAAAAAAAAAAAGGTGAAAAATAGATGGATTCTCTTTTTCAGATGAGTACACTGAGGTTCCCTGGAGGAAGAAATGGCAACCCACTCCAATATTCTTGCCTGGGAAGTCCCAAGGACAGAAGAGCCCCATGGTCTACAGTTCATGGGGTCACAAAGAGTCAGATGCAACTGAGTGCCTGAGCAACTGAGCATTCACACAGGCAAACTGAGGGCTCAGAAAAACCAAGGGATTGTTCCAGTTGGCTTTAAGCTCTGATCATAAGCAAGGATTGGGAACTTCGGTGTTCAGGGCTCTTTCAAAAACCTTTGCTAAAAATAAATAAATAAATAGAACAACAAACCATTTCTCCCATAGGCGCAGGCTCATCAGAGGCCCTTGAGCAATTACAAATGGAGAGCAGCTGTCTTCTCAGCAATATGGCAGAAAGGGAATCGTAACTGATTTAAAAGCAATTCTAACTTTAAAACTGCATTAGCCTCACAATAAGCTGCTGCTCAAATATAAAAATAAAAGTCCTGAGGGGAAAACATCTTGCAATTATTTCCCCTACTAATAGAAGTTAGAAAGACACTGAAAAAGTTAACTAGAAACAATAAACTTGCAATGTTTACTGTTATTTTGCAACTAAGTGATGAAGATATTTTCAACCTCAGTCTTTCATGATCTTGCAGAATGTAACACACCGTAAATTAGGGTTTAAAGCTTCTATTCCAAGCCAGCAGATGCTGCTAATAAGGGCAATGCATGTCTGCTTTATCCAAAAGACTTTTTTAATCGTCTTCCAGTCTCAATGAAGAGAAGGTAGCCACATTCCTCACCCCCTGCCCCCCGCCAAGGGAAACTATCTTCCCATCAACCAAAAATGGTAGCTTCAAACTGATAATAATAAAATCCTGGCACCAAATGTTATGTATAGATTAACCAACTCACGTTCTTTTGTATCTCTACCCTCTTGAACTCAGTGAATCTCCCTCCATCATTTAACTTTACATTTTTCTGAAGGGGGTGGCCATTAGTATATAATGTATCATTTAGTATATGTTCACTGCATTCATAAATACCATTTATTATATACAGTCTGTCCTTTCCCCACTGTCTCACAGTGACATTGTATGCCAGTGTTTTGGATATGCCAAAGCTTCAACATTTCCATCTACTATCATTTTTTTTATTGTATTCATCACTTTTTAGCTTAGAAAATCCTTCACCAAGAGAGACTTGATAAATGCATTTTCATTTTAAATATTTATTACTTAACTTTATACATTTGTGCATAAATTTTTATTTTTGCAAATATCTGTCTTCTCGTTTAAGGTGAAAATCCAAACTGAGTCCCCATACCCAAATAGTAGGTCTTTATATGAACCAGCACAACTGTTAAATAATTCTCTTTCTGATGATTTGTAAGGCTTACCTACCACACATTAAATTCTTATATATACAAGTTCTATTCCTAGCATTTTTTTTGTTTTATTGATCTCTTTCTTTTTTTTCTTAATCCAGTTCCACTTCATTTATCATAGCTTTATAATATGCTAATATAATTTATGCCCCTCCTACAAAGTCATTTATGTTAATTATTCTCATATTATATATTGTATCATACAGAGGTTCTTGTTTTCTGCATCAATGAGATAAATATATTCAACAGAATTATTGAAGCTTTCTAAAAGGTAGCAAGTCAAAGCTGGTGGTAAATTACTTATTCAAACTCACTTAAAGAGACTTGACTAGTAAGAGGAAATTACATCTTGCTTAGAATTACATACCTGTTATTATGTTTATTTGTAAAGTTATTATTCATAAGTGATTATAATAATTTTGAGTTGAACACATCAGTGAATCTGGCCTCATGCCAGAAAATTACATTATTTGTTAGCTAGAGGGTAGATATACAACTACAGAGAGAAAATCAGAAAAAAAGAAACAGTGAATGTAGTTATAAGCACACTAATTCTTTTCCAACAGTCATAAGGTTCTGGTATGAAGAGTGTGTTGTAAGTCCATCAAGGATGTTTGGAGGACGACAAGGTGAATGACTATCAGTGCAGGGAAGGCAAAGCGCCCTTTGTCTCCACTTTAATGTGGTTCTCTTCAAGAAGCAAGGCCACTTGTCCAAAGACACACAGCTAGTGTGGAATCAGCAAGCAGAGGACAAGGGAGAATCTGAATGCTTGTCTCCATAACCAGGAATATATGCTTTTTTCTTTTTTTTTTTTCCTTTCCATGGGACTGTTTTCATGGTAGTTAAATTTCCTTCAGCAATAAAAACTGTGGGACTCAACTAAGCCTCCCACATTTCAACAGCTAGTCATCTAATTTATGATTACTCAAGTTGTGTGAGTCTCCTTTTTGGCCCTGACTGCCAGCTTTTACTTCTCAATCACACCTCTACCTGAGAAACCTCAAATAAAACAGAGTAAGCTGACATTCAAGGCAGCCAAAGCTGTTGTTTTTAGCACCTGAGATGAAAAGATTTTGCAAGGTAGACTTGCTCCTGAGAAATTTTGTACAAATCTCTTCTGTAATTTTAACAATACCTGATGAAGGCAATGCATTGCATGATATATAGATATGGATATAGATTCATACGGCTATAGATTCCAGACCTGCTGTGCTACTTAACTAGTTACACTGCCTTGGGCAAGTTCCTTAGTCTCTCCGAAGTAGTTTTCCTCTTTATCACGCAAGGTTAATACTCATTTTAGAGTATTCTTTAAGCACATAGAGTACTAAGTGTTTGGTTGTGGGCACTGAGTAAATAAAGAGTAGCTATTATTGTTACTAGTATGGTGCTTTGTAAGATCCTAGAAGTTATGACTTTAAATTTTTAGAGGGGCCTGCTTGTCATTTAAATAAAATAAATGCTACTTCTCTAAAAAGCAAGGAGATTCTGTGAAGTAATTAATCACTCTCAACTCTCATTTTAATGCATACTTCCCAGGGCTTTCCTGGTGTACAGTGGTTAAGATGCCACATTTCCGCTGCAGGGGGCACATGTTCGACCACTGGGCAGGGAACTAAGAACAAAGATACACGTGGTATGGCCAAAAAATAGAAAAGAATAAATATTTCCCAAATTTCTACCCCTATTTCTTATCTCCCATGAATATACATTTTGAGAACTTTTCTCTACTGAACAAATAGTATTTATTAAGGAAATGTTTGATTTTTTTAAAAATTGTCAATGAAAAACATCACAGCCCCTGTAATCCCACTAAATTGATCAAATGATAGCCTATGCAAATTTTTTATTTAGCTTGTGCTAAGCATGAATAAGTATGTAGCCTTTCCCAGGTATATTGAATTATTAAGCATATGCAACCAGTTTTCATTTCTAATTTTAAAGACACTAAAAAGTATACAGACCCCAGGTTGGGGACAGTGATTTTTTTTCAATTATGACTGCTAAGCATGGGGGTATTTCTTCTTAATGCCTTCTTTAATTATTTCCTTGGGAAGGTCCCGAGTGCTTCAAATGTCAGATGGGTTGTGGCTTTTGCCAAGGGTTGCTTAGTTAACTGTTTATTTAATGAATGGGGTTTTATGTGCTGCTGAATTTCTCATGGCACACGTTAGGAAATTTTTGGCAGCATTTAAATTGGAGAACTGAGAAACATATTGGCTCTACGGAAGCTCAATCAGTTCCCAGGCAGAGCAGCACCTTTGCCAAGAAAAATTCACTAAAATACAAAATACAAAGACCAAAATCACATATTAACCCAAGGAAAACTGACTTTGGTGTGGAGGATTAAACAAATCCTGGATCCAAGTGTCTCAGGTGGCCCATGAATGAAAGAGGGGAAATGCTTCACAATTCTGGTGGAGAAATGGGAATGGAATCTCCTCACTTTGGAGGATGACAATATGCTTAAATTTCTTGATTGATTGGAAAATTCATTATTTGCTAAGGAAAAAAAAAAAAAGATGAAGTCATGTAATTTTTCACATGTTCCCTCCTAAAGGAGATCCATCTAAACCTATGCTTAAGTTATTGAAAGATGTATTAGTCACTCAGTCGTGTCCGACTCTTTAAGACCCCATGGACTGTAGCCTGGCAGGTTTCTGTGTCCATGGAGTTTTCTAGTCAAGAATACTGAAGTGGGTTGCCATTTCCTACTCCAGGGGATCTTCCTGATCAGACCTGGGTCTCCTATACTGCAAGCAGATTCTTTACCATCTGAGACACCAAGCCCTGGAGAATATACTTGAAAGATATACTCAGTTTACTCATTTCGATGAAGGACTAAGTAATTAACTTTTTTAAAAACTGTGCATCCTAGGTCAAATGTCCATAAGGTTGAATTTTTTAAATGATTCAGCCAGGTTCCTAGACATTGTATAAGCACTGCCTACCAGAAATGTTTTCTCCAAGGACTGGAGCAGGAAGATGCCCTGAAATGTCACCTGGGCTCTGGAAAGTCGCACTAAAAGATACATTTTGTTTTTACTCAACTCTACTACAAAATGAGTATGCAACTATGATACAGGATGTGGAGGGAAGGTTTCTTTTTTAAATAAACACTAGTTTGGGAAAACAAAGAGAATGTAAGTATCTTTCAGCAACTTAAGATGAACAGCACCAGCCTACAAATTATTACTCTAAGCATGTGCTGAGGCTTGCATGTAAAAAAGGCCTGCTGCAGTCATCTCCACCCACACAGCTCTGATGTCAGCTCTCCTTCAATCTTCTGTATTTGCCAACCCAGCTCCCAATCCCTTTCCCTCTCTGGGAGAAAAATTTTGAGTCAGCCAGGCTCTCTCTTTCTCTGCTGGTTTGCTGAAGGCTCCCTGTGTTCTTCAGCAACCAGAAGCCTGGCTCTCTTACCTGGTTGGCTTCCCTACTGTTCTTACCATTTTCTTGCTTTATGTAGAAATTAATAGGGCCGGCCACATCTTACCCTAGGTTGGCCAGCTCTCAGGTGGCTTATATGGACATGTATTCTGCTCTTTGGCTTCCCAGGTGGCATGATGGTAAAGATTCCCCCTGTCAATGCAGGAGACACAAGAGATGCGGGCTCTATCCTTGGCTCAGGAAGATCCCCTGGAGTAGGAAGTAGCAACCTGCTCCAGTATTCTTGCTTGGAAAATTCCATGGACAGAGGAGTCTGGTGGGCTATGGCCCATGGGGTTGTAAAAACACAACTCAGTGACTGAGCACATTCTCCTCTTCGGGCCTATTCACTGAGCTCTCTCCTTATCCCTTCATTAGCTAGTATGTTGCCTGACATAATATTAATGTGAATTATAATAACACCAGGAATCACTCATAAAAGCTTCTGCTACATACTCCGTGCATTTTTAGCTACTTACATAAACTCTTATTTCTCATGACAGTCTAGTAATATAGCCATATGAAGGCTCAGAGAATTTAAGTATCTAGTCCAAACTGCACAGCTAATATTAACAGATGACTAAGCAGGAGTACGACTCAACATTTATTTGCTTCCAAACTTGTATGTGGTTTTAGTCCATGCTCCCCATTATTCCACGGGATATTGGATGAGTTCCTGTGTACTTAGCCAGCACCATCAATCTCATCATCAATAAGTAATGACACACCTTATGCCTTTTCTTCCACAAAGAGGCTCATCTGACTAATTGTGTTTCTCTTAATACTACTGGTTAAAAAAAAAAAAAAAATCCCCCTGGGTTCCATCCCACTCTCTTTCTCCCTTGAGTTTAGGATAATTATTGTTCACACGGCTGACTTATTGCCCTATGGCACTCTGATTTGGTGTCACACTTATTTTGTGCTCAATTCACTCTTAAGAGCAAATTGCCTGACCATGTTTTCAAATGAAGACAAAACTTGCTTTGAAATTTCAGGATTCCATAAACTGAGATTTTTCTAAGTTACCTTTAAAGTGGAAAAAAAAAATGAGATTTAGTATTAGTAAGAATGGCATTCTAAGGGCCAGTTTCCAGGGTTTAGATTTAGATTTGGCTATGATAGCCTCCACCCTGAGTCAGCAATAAAATAATGATGTGGCAACCACATGTAAACTGTTTTCATTACATCAGATGAAGCCAGAACAGCAGGGCCAGAACTAGGCTAAGGTGGATGAGGTGAATGAAAGCTATCTTGGATGCAAAATACAAGGCAGGTGGGGGTGGGAGGGAAGGATGCTAAAAATTCAGTGATCAAGACAAATAATATTTCAATGCAATATTTTTTAAAATGCAAAAATGTCTATGATAAACAAATTGCTAAACTTTTAAAGAACCATAGGATCAGAATTATTCATTGTTCCTTTCACCTCAGGCTCCAGTATAGCCTAGTGCAGCAATGCAATACAGTATTTTTCTAGGATTAAAGACCCTAGTTTAGTCTGTTGGAAACTTTGTTTATTAGAACAAGTGCCAGTAACCAGTAGTAGTTATGGGAAAAAATCATTACCTATCATTAAAATTAGAACCAGAATACACTATTAATTTTTCAGGTATCCAAGTCATTAATAAAACCAGTTTTACCCAAAGGATAACAATAGAAAACACTTACAGAGTACTGAACCAGACAATATTTTAAGCACTTCACTCATTTAATTCTCAGGACAACCTGCTGAGACAGAGGAACAGGTTCCCTGCCCCAGAATTCATTAGATGACGATGATTCTGGACACACAAAGAAATGGAGTCTTTGTCTTATAGATGAGGAAACTGAACTCACGTGGTCTGAAACTAAGGACACAAGTTTAAACCCAAATGGTCTCTTAACAATACTGTTCACAAAGACCAAATAATCTGGCTCCTACACCCACTCAGTCCTACAGTGTGGTCAACTTTAATAATCATTACCCTCAAAATAAAGATACTGGTGTGAACTTTCATAGAAACTAGAAAAAATTTTAAAGCATACATATTTTTCAATGGCTTGTCATTGAAATCATGTAGAGAGCCATACATACTAATTGAAGAATTACAATAATCTCTGACATTCACCAATCAATGTATAGTTCAAAAGTATATGCTAGACTGCTTAAGGTGAGGGTAAGGTAAGGTGAAGTCGCTCAGTTGTGTCCGACTCTTTGCGACCCCATGGACTGTAACCTACTAGGCTTCTCCGTCCATGGGATTCTCCAGGCAAGAATACTGGAGTGGGTTGCCATTTCCTTCTCCAGGGGATCTTCCCGACCCAGGGATCGAACCTGGGTCTCCCCCATTGGAGGCAGACGCTTTAACCTCTGAGCCACCAGGTAACTCTTACTCAAGATTTTTTTTTAAATAGTGATGAATAAATAAACATTAATTCAACAGCTCATAGGCACTGAAAGGCCAACAGAATCCAGCCTCCTAGTTTTTGTCACTGCTGGTAAGCTAGCTTTTATAGGTGTATAGCTAGTATTCTTGTATTAATCAGCCAGTATGACCAAATGGAAGAATAAAAAAAACAGAAAATATTAATTATATAAATTCCATCTCTTTGTGATCAGTGGTGCTATAATTACATGAAGAGATTAGAACACTGTAAAGAATTACAAACAAAAGAATAAAGAATTTAGAGTAAAGCCTTTAGACCATATCTATTATATGGACACTTTTAAGGAATTACTGACACAATTCATGCTGTTCATACATGCAGATTTCAGATCATCTAATTTACTACTAAATTAAATAACACACAAAAGTTAATCGTTCTATTAGAATATTTACTACTAATGTTTTTTCAGGTACCTAATGAGACAGTATTGAAGTAGGAATACCTTTGAGGAGCAAAACAGAACAGGTTAGGCTCTTGAGAAAATGGTATTTCAGAAGGAAAGAAGGGTTGGGAGATGGGCTGGCAGTAGAGTACTGAGGTGGGAAGAATCCATAAATAGAATATAAATGCCATTAATCCACAAAAAACTTGGGCAATTCCATAGCATTGGTTAAGTAGGTCAAGGCTATTAATTATATGTCATTAATTGAAATTTATAATCCCATTCAGAATTCATTTCTTATAAATGTTATAAATCAAATCATCTTCTAAGGAAAATATCACTGAGGAAAAACTTTTAGTGGATTCGCGAGTGTGTTCATTCACACACAACTTATTTAAGAACTCTCACAGTGAATTTCTCACCTGAGTCTTCGTTTTGGTCCCTGGTTGATCTGAAGAAAGCAACTCTAGGCTCTGGCAACTGTGTTGTACATGCAACCCATAGGTCACAAAAAATTAGATACAAAATATGGATAGATTAGAAAAAAACACATGCAGACTAGAGGAAAAACAGAATCACTAAATAAGCATGTTGACCAGTGACGGGAGGCTCAGAAGTATTCTAATAAACATACTAATATATTGAGTGAGTGAAAGTGCTCAGTCGTGTCTGACTCTTTGAGACCCCGTAGACTATACAGTCCATGGAATTCTCCAGGCCAGAATACTGGAGTGGGTAGCCTTTTCCTTCTCCAGGGGATCTTCTCAACCCAGGGATTGACCCAGGTCTCCTGCATTGCAGGCGGATTCTTTACCAGCTGAGCTATCAGGGAAGCTCTGACATTAATACAAAATAAAAAAGCAGGTGTGGGACTTGTCCAAGGTACTGCAGCTAGCAACAGGAAAAGCTAGGATTAGAACAAGGTCTGCAGATGGTTTCCAATTCAAGTTTGTAATTGAATTCTGCAGATAAATGAGTATGTTTATCCAAGACAATGTATACAGATTAAAGCCTACATAATAATGTTATTATAGTACATCCATTTTATGGTAAATTTATGATATGGTGTTCTTTATGATATTTATGATATTGATGTTTTTCACAATGCTCATATGTTGCTGAGTCTTATTGAACACACAAAGCAACAGTAAGGGCCATAGATACACGCTGATTTTAAAATCAAAGTATTTTCTGTAGCTTGGTCACCTCTGTGATTGGATCAGAGAGAGGTGTGCACACTAGCACCATACCTCATGTGCTAGGCAGCTGTAAATCTCTCTGCACTTGTTGAATAAATACTGATGGAAAAAATGTTGGTTATCTCCTGTAAATAAGGTAAATGCTTTCCCTGGCAACTGTTCCAAATGAGGACAGTAGTGTTAATACTTTTCATACTAATATAATATCAGCAAGGGTATAAGGAGTATGGGAGGTGAGGATCAAAGAGGTGGATGGGACAGTCACTCATTACTTACAACATTCAGTTTGTTTTGACCAGGTTACAAGAAACGCATTAGCAAATTAAGATTCACTTCAAGAAGCAGCCCTAAGTTTAAACCTGAAATCAGGATGTCTACAGTGGAATGGAAATTATAGGTTTACTGATTATAACTTTAGCTATAAACCCTAGGGTCTATTTCTTAAAGAAGCTAGTTGACACCAGGAAGCCTCTAGAAGAGATATTGGTTCAAATTATCACAATATAAAACGTTTCCCATGGTGATGATTAGAGTATTGGAAGCACAACTGTAATAGATGATTGCTTCTAAAAGGTAAAGTTATAAATACTCATTTAGAAGATTATGTTTACACAGGGAAGGAAACTTAATCAATAAATTTAAGAATTTGAAGAATATTGTATTGTCTTGAGAAGGCCAAAAGAGAAGTGGATTTTACATTCTTAGCTACAACGGAGATAAAATTTGTTAGAGGGTAAGCCTGTGTAATTTTCTCATTTGTAATCTTAATTCCTAATTCTCCAGGGTATTTTTGTTTAGGGTCATTTCTCCTTAATGCTGTCTGTTGATATTCCCCCACCCACTAAAACTATGGCTGAACACATTTGAGAAACCAGTAGTTCTGTTAGTTTCTCTCTTTTTTTTCAATTCCATAGTGAAATGATAAAATAAACATTATTTTTTGTTTGTCTGTTTGTTTGTAAAAGCCACAGTTTTTTGAGAGGAAAAGTAAACATCTAAAAGGATTTATGCTCTGTAACATTTCAGTGTGGGGGGTGGGGTTGGGGAGGTTCCTATGAGCCAAAGAACAAACCACGGAGCATCAAATAACAGGGAACGTTCCCACCACAGAGGAAGGAAAGGTATTCAGATGCTTGCAGGAAGAGCACAGAAAGAGGAAAATAAAGAGAAGGCAGGCAGATGGAGTGACTGTTTTCCTCCACTAGAGCTGAACCTAAAGAACAAACACCCAGACTGGAGAACTCAGAAACCACTTGTGCTGGTGTCACACTTCCCTGGATGGGGGAGGGAGGGGGAGAAGGTAGGTAATAAGAGCCTCTCAGAGAAGCCTTGATTTTGACAAAGTGCTCTATCCATCAAGGCCTAAGAGCAGAGGTGGTAACAGCAGGGGAGGATATCTGAGGGAAAACTCAAAGGCTCCAGCAGGTTGCAGAGAAGTTCTTGGGTTTTCCAGCCGGGCCCAGAGATAGTATGAGGACCAAGGAACCAGAAAAAGCTGGGAGCCCAGACAAGGAGCCTTGAGGAATCTTGGATCTAAAGGCAACGCAAAATACAAAGTCCAGAAGGATGTCTGTCCACATAGTTCCCGGACCACTAGCCAGGGCCACCCATGTCTCAGTCCACAAAGGATGGCCAGAGATCAGGCTAGCGGGGGACATCTCAGGGATTCCAAGGTTGACACCAAGGCAGGCCTTTAGAACAGAAATCCCTCCCCCAGATCCTGGGGATGGAAAGAGAGATTTCCTTTTACCTAAGAGAATTTGAAATCTGAGTTGACTGAATATTTACATGAAAGAAATACTTTTAAAAAATAAGAAAATGCATGACCTAAATTTGGAATGTTTCTCTACCACTTGCCCTCAAACCACCATCACCAGGAGTGGGAATTAAGAACAAGATTAGTACCCCCCAAAATAATTTTTCTCTGCATATCTTCTTTAAATTGCATAAACTTTTATCTCCTTCCTACCCACATCATACTGCAATAGCAAGGCTTGCTGTACAGTTAAAGCTTTCTAATGCTTACAATGTATAGTCCATATGAGACAGGTTGATATATATATGGCATGGTGGCAAATTCTGCTGCCAGAAATTGTTTCCAATGCACCCTGAGCAAAAATAATATATTTACTGTACACTATTATCTTTTTTAAATGTTAGGGTCTTTTTTTGTAAGATCTGGCCTTTTCTGCTTTTTCAAATACATGTTTAGTGTGTTCTTTCACTAAAAGAGACTCACTTAGCTAGCATCCTGTGAGGATGATGTTGGTAATCTTATAGTTAATGATATCATTAATAGCCATCACGGATTAATGCCCAGTGTGTGCCAGTCAGTATGCATTCTAGCCATTATGAGTAGTATTGATTCTCATAGGCAGGCATTCTCCAAGGCAGGCATTTTGTATTCCAATTTTCAGATATAGCAATCAAAACTATAACTGAGTTTAAGTAACTTTCCCATAGTCATACAGCTAATCAAAGCTCATTCTATTGCATAGCATTAAATCCCAACACATGAGTTCTAACACATGAATAAACTTTGACAATCTCTGAGGAACAGAGGGCTCTATGAAAAAACTAAAGCTAACTTTGTTTTTCCCCATCCAACATTAATCTTCAGGATTATTCATTTTCTCAGTAGGCAGAACCTATTGGGTACTGGCATGAGTTTTAAAGTATTGAGAAATTTCAGTTCTAGTTTCAGTGCTGCCATTAATTGTGTGACTTGCGGTAAGTACCTTTTCAATATTCTCATCTGATCAACAAGGAAAACAGCTGTCTTATCTCCTCTAGAGCATCATGAGTATTTCTAGCTTTGTCTTAATTGATAAAGAACTGGATAGTGTGCAAATGTGCTTTTCTGACAAATCTAAAATATATTATTATAGCCATATCTAAAATTCATATCCGGTATGGGGATATTTGGAGAGACAACTTCAATATGTGGAGTTTGTGTCAGAGGCTGGACCAGGTCCTAAAGACATAGCGACAAAAAGCTCCAGTCTCTGGACTTGAGGAGCTCCCAGCCTGGGAGAGGGAGTTAGGAATATATGCAGCTGATTAGCATGTGATGAAATAGAAACAGACAGAAACAAAAATAATGTTATGAATCTAAAGTCAAACATATGGATCGCCACCTACATCTCAGAAGAAGGATCTGGATGGGGAATGACAGTTGTATGATGGTGATGATTTTTGAATTTGACTGTGAGAGATATAAACAAGTAGAAGGTATGTTTACATTTAGAGGTTCATAATTAAATATAATTATATTTTTGTACATATTATCAGCAAGTAAAGGTAAAAAATGAAACAGCTGGTCATTGGAGATGAAGCCACAAAAAGATGTAAAAAAGTTTCAAAAAAGTGATGTAAATTTAGGTTTCCTTGACAATTTGAGTTTCTCATTTGCATAACAAGAATAGTTACCATGTATTGCATCCTTTCTGTGGATCACAGGCATTACACAAAGAACTCTGTAGGGATATTTTCATTTCATTTTTTTCCTGATAGCCTCATTTCATACATAAAGAAACTGATAGTCAGAAAACTAAAGTGGCTTAGCCCAACCAGGCCACAGTTACAGAGTTAGTAAGTGGAAGTAAGACTGAGAACCAGACAATGTGGCTATGCAACCCTTACTCTTAGTTCCTAACCTCCACATACTACACTGCACCCTGGGATAGAACAATTTATGAAGGAAAGGAATCATGCTTAGTCATGTCCAATTCTCTGTGACTCTTTCCACTGTAGCCCAGCAGGCTCCCCTGTCCATGGGATTTCCCAGGCAATAATACTGGAATGGGTTGCCATTTCCTTCTGTTTTCCTAGGTTAGGGAGCTTCCTAACCTAGGGATCAAACCTGTATCTCTTGTACTACAGGTGGATTCTTTACTCACTGAGCCATCAGGGAAGCCTCAGGACAATTTGTGAAGTACAAAGTAAAAAAGGTAAGAGCACCGGAATGTGAAAGCTCCTTCTGAAATCCTGGGGAAGAAATAGCAGGGTAATTTTTCTCAACTGCATGTCTGTTTAACTAGACACATAAAAGAAGACTGGTCGTTATGTCACAGATTAAGCACAAGGGTTACCTCTCCTAATAAACTCTTTTCTGAAGACAAGAAGATAACACCTACTGCTTGAGCAAATCTAGCAAGAGGAGAGTTACATAAAATGCAATATAATAGTAAGAAATATATAGGACACTGCATTTTCAATGAAAGAATAACTGTCATCTAGGATGTCACTTTCCCTTTTCACTTTCATGCATTGGAGAAGGAAATGGCAACCCACTCCAGTGTTCTTGCCTGGAGAATCCCAGGGACTGGGGAGCCTGGTGGGCTGCTGTCTATGGGATCGCACAACACAACTGAAGCGACTTAGCAGCAGAAGCAGCAGCAGGATTTTATGAAAAGTGGCTCCACTATAAATTCAGCGAGTAAGCTACCGAAAGAATTATATGTATAGATAATGGCATCATATTATTATATAACAAACTTCCTTTATTTGTGTTGTTACATAGGCAAAAACTGCCTTCAATGGTTTCTCCTAGTATGTGTCCATAGCACTGGGCCTTATAAGGCCTTAATATACTGACAGAAGTTTTGTGTTTACCTTAAAAAAATAATCCACTTTTTAATCTCTTCTTTTAGTAGGTCAATAAATAAACACCAAGGAAGAGATTAGAAACTCTGTGCACACAGAATGTCAGTAAAAGGAAGCAGTCCAAAATGCCATCTAACCAATAGCATTAGGATAAACTGGTGGATGTCTTACACGTTCACTTAAGTTATCAAATGATTGTAAGATGATGTCTCTCAAAACTGCTTGAGATATTGGCTTTTGTCGAGAAAAACAACCTGAAGTTCTGGATATGCACCAAAAGCTTCAGTCTGCAAGGACTTTTCAATCTCCTCCAGTATGCAAGTTTAGAAACTGAATGGTTCAGCATATCTCTAATAAAAATCATTTCCCAAGGCTCGTTTTCTATGCAGGCAAAATCAAATTAACTTCAAACAGAAGAGGTGAGATGCATACATAAAGGAAGTATCAACCTGTAACATCATCTTGCTCTAATTCTCTCAGGTCTCCTCATATCTACCCAGGAGAGAAACCCAAATATTAACTTCACCCTGAGTGAAAGAAAGTGAAGTCGCTCAGTCGTGTCCGGCCAACTCTTTGCAACCCCATGGGCTATAGCCCACCAGGCTCCTCCGTCCATGGGATTCTCCAGGCAAGAATACTGGAGTGGGTTGCTATTTCCTTCTCCAGGGGATCTTCCCGACCCAGGGATAGAACCCAGGTCTCCCGCATTGCAGGCAGAAGCTTTAACCTCTGAGCTGCAAAATCAAGCAAGAAGGGTAGTTTCCTGATGGGAATGGCACAAAGTGAATTATCCTACTGTGCTGTTGAACACACTGATGATGAGACTATAGTCCTCTGGACTTTTATTTAACATTTGCTGACAGCCAACAGCGATCCTAGGTTCCTTTCAGAGCCCACACATTGTGACACATCCTGGCCTTGATCGCTGGGAAGCTGCTACATCAGGGGATCCCCATGCTTTGGCAGTAGGGCTGAAGTGATGCTTTGTACCCTCCAGGCCAGACTGCTATGTGAGCACCACAATCTCCCCCAGCGATGATGTATTGCACTAATATGCTCTCAGAGTGCACTTGCTGGGATGGATTAGAGCAATACATCACCAAAACACTTGAGCTTATGTGATGTATTGCCACGTGAGGTAGAACCAGTTGCCAGAGGCAAGTTTTAAAGACTTAATTTCTAATGTTTGTATTAAATGATGTCCATATTCCCTTTTTGGTGGTTTGGAAGATATACTTTAGATCTCTGTTATGGCTGATCTCAGAGATTCAGTGCTTTTCCCTATCATAAAAAGCATTCTGACTACATATCGCATTTAATAGCTATACCCAGTAGCTGCACTTCATGTAAGTGTGGCATGGAGTGAGTAAAGAGATCAATATCCAGTCCCCCAATATGAACTCTGGTAGTGAGCTGCTGCCTCTCCAGAGGATATTACATGGCCTAGTGGTGGGCCCTGGGCAGGAAACATGTGAGTCAGGTGGAGATGCTTCCTAGAAGCAAAAAATTCTGTGCAGGCACCTACACAGAGTTCTAATCCTGAGTTCTAATCCTGCATGCTCTTTAATGATAGGTTGCTGCTGCTGCTGCTGCTAAGTCACTTCAGTCGTGTCCGACTCTGTGCGACCCCACACACGGCAGCCCACCAGGCTCCCCCGTCCCTGGGATTCTCCAGGCAAGAACACTGGAGTGGGTTGCCATTTCCTTCTCCAATGCATGAATGTGGAAAGTGAAAGTGAAGTAGCTCAATCGTGTCCGACCCTCAGTGAACCCATGGACTGCAGCCTACCAGGCTCCTCCACCCATGAGATATATTTGGCTATAGTTGTGTAAACCAGAAAATTCTGATCTCTCTTTTCACCGTCTAATTTTATTCGATGAAAGAGTGGGATGATTTTTAGAAAACTAGCAATTTACAAATTCTAAAGATAGATACTAGACTGTATCATTTTTTTTTTTTTTTGGATTATCCAGAATATGTTGCTAGAGGCACGTTACATGAGGGCAGACAACTATTCTGCTTACAATATTTTCCCTGTGCATCATGGCTGTTCTGTAAAAAATGTTCAACAAATGCTTATTCATTGCTTTAATAGTCATGTGTTCCTTTAACTTTGTAGAATTATTTCATCAGCAAACTTTTCTTTGGAAGCAAAGAGTTACTTCCTCCAAATGTAATTACCCTCTCACACAACCAGAAGTTAAATTGCATCTAAAAATGGTAAATAATGGCAATTCTTTTTAAAGAACTAGTTCTAATCTATAGATTTTGCTGTAAAAACCAAAATAGTAAAAAAATCTTCATAAAATATGCAAAAAACAGAGAGGGAAAAAATGAGAGAAAAGGAGAGGTGTGGGGGAGGGAGGAAAAAAAGGAGAGAACAAAAGGAAAAGAAAGAGAAAACAGTTCAATTATTAATAGGATTTACCAGCACATTTTTCATATATGTATTTTCAGAAAACTATTTTCTAAAGAGATGTCCACCTGCATAGAGTTTAAGTTGTCAAAGTGATTATAGATTAAAAAAAAATATATATAGATTCTAGAATTAGTTTAGACAGAGGATGAGATGGTTGGATGGCATCACCAACTCGACTGACATGAGTTTGAGCATGCTCTGGGAGTTGGTGATGAACAGGTAGGTAAGCCTGGTATGCTTCAGTGTGAAGGAAGTAGGAAGTGAAGTCGCTCAGTTGTGTCCGACTCTTTGCGACCCCCTGGACTGTAGCCTACCAGGCTCCATCCGTGAGATTTCCCAGGCAAGAATACCGGAGTGGGTTGCCATTTCCTTCTCCAGAGGATCTTCCCGACCCGGGGATCGAACCTGGGTCTCCCGCATTGCAGGCAGACGCTTTACTGAGCGACTGAACTGAACTGAGAATTAGTTTTCTTACTTTAGAATCACATCTTGTATATTGTATGTTTTAGCTACTCTAGTGACAAAGTTCCTAGTATATTTCTTTCTCAGAGACCTTATTATATATTTTTGACAGTGTCATATATTCTGAGATCTAAAGCTGAAATAAACACACACACCCAAAAACACTTAGTAGCACTTTTTATATCTGCATTTCAGACTAAACCCAGTGCATCCTTGACTGCCTTCCTGTTGAATCAAGTTTTCACACTTCTTTTTTTTCTCCCCTTATGCTGAACACCATAGGCCTCCAAAATAGCTTTGGTTTTAAGCTTCTTGAAGAAAAAAATAATCTTTACGTGTAACTTTTTAAATTCAATAGCCTAACTTCCAAGAGTTACCAGATACACAAACACATGTGCACACACACAGAAGCTCACAGACACATATGCCTTCAACATGCCTCCGTATTCCCTATATGTATTCTGCACAGATACAGGTCTTGCATTGCAAACACTGAATCTGCTTGCACCCAGCTTGGTCTGGAGCCGAATGACAATAGCTCTCTTTGGAAAGCATTGTCAGCTCTTCCTCCTTTTAAATGAAGGCTCTCTCAAGGGCCTTTCTTTCTATCTTATCATTCTCCTCCCCTGGCCTTTTCCTTCCTTACCCTGTTGCCCCGTGTCCTCTATGGTTAAATAGCCCTTTTTTGGAGCTGTGACTTGTAATTACCATATATCTGTGATAGAATTGATTACACTCTTGCTAATCCTTTCTGCCATTTTAATAATAACCTCCTTGTGATCAGCAGTCATAGTCTTACCCAGAATTTGTTTCTATATTGCCATCTAGCAAGTGATAAACTACCACCTATTGGTTGTCAATATTCTGAACCATTATTACATTTCCTAATCTCAGCATTTTTTCACTTCCAAATCATCCTCAGTGTGATGCTTCACACACAGAAATCAATGAATAAATAATGCCAGCCGATGAAGAACTCTGAGAATGGTGTGGAGAAATAAGATATGAAATTCAAACTTGTTCTTTTTTCTCTGTTACTAGCACAAGTAAATGATTTGAGACCCCAAATAAAATCTTCTTAATATTTGTGAATATAAAATAAGCCTTATCATTACAATAGATCATTATCAGCTGCATATATGCTAGCAGAAGATTTATCAAAAACAAGTAACTATTAAAAGTATTTGTGGACTTTTAAGTCTGATTTTTGAAAAGGCAGAGGAACCAGAGATCAAATTGCCAACATCTGCTGGATCATCGAAAAAGCAAGAGAGTTCCAGAAAAACATCTATTTCTGCTTTATTGACTATGCCAAAGCCTTTGACTGTGTGGATCACATTAAACTGTGGAAAATTCTTAAAAAGATGGGAATACCAGACCACCTGACCCACCTCTTGAGAAACCTGTATGCAGATCAGGAAGCAATAGTTAGAACTGGACATGGAACAACAGACTGTTTCCAAATAGGAAAAGGAGTACATCAAGGCTGTATATGGTCACCCTGCTTATTTAACTTATATGCAGAGTACATCATGAGAAATGCTGGGCTGGAAGAAGCACAAGCTGGAATCAAGATTTCCGGGAGAAATATCAATAACCTCAGAGATGCAGATGACACCACCCTTATGGCAGAAAGTGAAGAGGAACTAAAAAGCCTCTTGATGAAAGTGAAAGAGGAGAGTGAAAAAGTTGGCTTAAAGCTCAACATTCAGAAAACGAAGATCATGGCATCTGGTCCCATCACCTCATGGGAAATAGATGGGGTAACAGTGGAAACAGTGTCAGACTTCATTTTTGGGGGCTCCAAAATCATTGCAGATGGTGACTGCAGCCAGGAAATTAAAAGACACTTACTCCTTAGAAGAAAAGTTATGACCAACCTAGATAGCATATTGAAAAGCAGAGACATTACTTTGCCAACAAAGGTCCATCTGGTCAAGGCTATGGTTTTTCCTGTGGTCATGTATGGATGTGAGAGTTGGACTGTGAAGAAAGTTGAGCACCAATAATTGATGCTTTTGAACTGTGGTGTTGGAGAAGACTCTTGAGAGTCCCTTGCACTGCAAGGAGATCCAACCGGTCCATTCTGAAGGAGATCAGCCCTGGGGTTTCTTTGGAAGGAATGATGCTAAAGCTGAAACTTCAGTACTTTGGCCACCTCATGGGAAGAGTTGACTCATTGGAAAAGACTCTGATGCTGGGAGGGATTGGGGGCAGGAGGAAAAGGGGACGACCGAGGATGAGATGGCTGGATGGCATCACTGACTCGATGGATGTGAGTTTGAGTGAACTCCGGGAGATGGTGATAGACAGGGAGGCCTGGCACACTGCAATTCATGGGGTCGCAAAGAGTCGGACACGACTGAGCGACTGAACTGAACTGAACTGAAGACTGATTTTAGCCTTAACATTAGGGCCCAAAAGCATTACATATTTTGGTTCTTAATATCACATGATGCATGGATTTCCAGTTTTATTTTAACTAAATATTTAGCTGCATGACATTAGTAAACAGGTTTATAACCTGTGGCTAGGCTGAATAGTATTAACATAAATTGCCAATTAATGAGACTATGCAGAATATTATATTTACTGTTATGATTAATGACCTGGAATAAACATAAGAAAAACTGCCATTGTATGTATGAAATTGTAATAGCATCTGACTAATATATTTTTTTGTAGCTGTCCAATATTATGTCTTCCTGATGAAAAAAAAATGAAATCGAAGTCACAGAAATACAGAATGGTTATATTTTGGGGGAAGCCCAATTTTTTAGCAGATGGAAAAGATTATTAAAACAGTTACTAGTCAATGAGTTTATCTACAGTATGCAATACTGTGATCTAGTTACCTTTTTATTTTGGCATTTGTGCATTAGTAGGGATTATGAAGTTTGGCTCAAGCTCCCTAAATCATATTTAAATGTAGATTAACAGTCAAGAAAAATGAAGTCTAAATTGAACAAAGAAGTTATTTTTTCTTAATTTTATGAAATCATAAAGACTAAAATTTTGTGCCACCCATTCTACAACAAGTTCACAAAGAATATTAAGAGGAATACAATGGCCCTGAAAGTGTTAGCTGTTCAGCCGTGTCTGTTTGCTACCCCATGGACTGTAGCCCACCAGGCTCCTCTGTCCATGGAATTTTCCAGGCAAAATACTGGAGTGGGTAGCCATTCCCTTCTCCAGGGGATCTTCCTGATCCAGGGATTGAACTTAGGTCTTCTGCACTGCAGGCAGATTCTTTACCATCTGAGCCACCATGGAAATTCCCATAGTGGCCCTGAACAGCTTTAATTCCAATGCTGAATTCAATGTTCTAGATTTTTCTTGGGCTTTTCATTCTTAGACTCCCCTATTTCATTTTAAATATATTAAAAGTCACTTTAAAATATTATTTACAGCAGGAGACTAGTGTCCAGGACTCAGGATATCAGTTGCAGAATGTCTATATATGAAGGGTTAGGGTCCACAATGTTTGAAGTGGGTGCTTAGGAGACTTGTCTTGAAGTTGTATTTGCATGACAAGCCCATGACTTACAAAAAATTGCTTTGACATAACGGCAGCTTCACATGTGGCTATGATAAAGTACAGACACTTTCCCATTGCTCACTGTTAGGAATAATAACGCCTTGAACAATTTTAGTACACTGTCATAACCAGGTTATTGACATTGATCCAATCCACCCATATGATTCAGGGATTGCTGACTCCCTTGTACTCATTTGTATGTGTGTATCTTTGAGTATGTGTGTGTTAGATCCATGCAATTTTATCCCAGGTGTAGGTTCGTGTTTCCCCTACACTATTGTATTGTAGGCTGCTGCTGCTGCTGCTGCTAAGTCACTTCAGTCGTGTCCGACTCTATGTGATCCACTGTCCCTGGGATTCTCCAGGCAAGAACACTGGAGTGGGTTGCCATTTCCTTCTCCAGTATTGTAGGCTAGAGTATACAAAAAGAGCAAAATGTACAAGACATTTTTATTTACACTTTGGACACATATGAGAAGATGTAAATTGTTCAGATCAAGAAATTACACTATTTTGTTTTGGGGTCACTAGAGAGGTACTGATGACACCTCCAGGCTAAATCTACCCTCCCATATTCACTCTCCCAGATTCTCTCTCACCACTGAGGGCATCTGGGCTCAGCCTTGGATTCTATAACATGCAACTATCACTGCTTTACTGCGAGTACATGTGCCATTTTCAGATTTATTTCCCTGTAAGCGGCATTTCCCATTTTAGCATTCTCCTTTCCTGAGATCATTCAAGAAATTCATATTTTACTGAAGTCAAATGATCCTAATCTTAATAACATAAACCCTACTCACTAAAATTGTGGGTAGAGTGACTGATTCTCAGTTATTGCCTTCAGAGACGAGGAAGTCTAGGATGGGATTGATTCATTTCACACGTTATGCTGCTAGGGTAGCACCGCTAAATAGCGAGAGACTGCACTGGATTTCTAAAGAGACCACCAAGTCACAAAGCTCTGATCTAATTTGGAAAGTGAGGGCAGGGAAAGTGGGCTGGGAGTTCCACGTAAGATGAGTATAACGAGATTCACTCAGTTTGTGCTACTGTCAACCAACTTTTCCACAAATATGCATGTGATATGAAGGAGAAACATAGTACAAAAGTATGTCTGTGTTAGTATAAATAATCCCATCACTCTTGGAGATTCAGTACAAATGTCAGGCACATCCTTGCCAGAGATCTACGTAGCAAATATGGCAGTGTAAGAACTTTAGATAACTAGAACTATCATGAGATACTTATATTTTCTGATGGTCAGTTTTCAAGACAAATGCTTCTAAGTAAAAAGATGTTTTCTTCTCCAAGTCATTTGCTTTATTTCCCTTCCTGCAATGCTCTTTTCCCAGGAGTTTTGAGAACAGATCTTCTTCTTTATATCCCCTGCATATTTTAGATTAGCTGATTGCATATGATAAATATTCAGTAAACACTTAGAGAATTAAATCATGCCTAAAACTTCACATATCTAGAAGAAAATGCAAATCTACATTTAGAAAGAAAGAAAACAGAGTTATAAAACAGACTTGAAAATTAATAATTCAGAGGTGAAAAGTCCCCTAAAGCATGGTTCCGGGTCTAATTTTTTATTTTAGTTCTGCTGCTTATTTATAATGTCCCATCTTTTTGGAAATGCCCCCATACTCACACACATATACAAAGATAAAGGAATCCTGGTTTTGATATGTTTAGAAAAAAAAGCTTTTAAAAACAACCATACATTAATTCAGCACAATGGTGTTAATTCATAACAGTCTCAAAATAAAATTATTTTTAGTGGTTACTTGATTGCATAGGTAACAATATTATTTCTTCTAGAAATAAAACCAAGAGGAATGGTTTACAAGAAAAATCTAATTCACCAGTTTCTCTAATAGATGTTGGAAGAGAAGGATAAGAGGACTAAGAAATATGACAAGTGAAAGACGGCTGGAAGGATGAGGTTACACACTGGGCAAGAGGTCACCCAGAGCAGGAGGAAGCGCGCTGTGGATATCTGAAACTGGGGTGAGAGCCTGGCTCAGTGGTACAGTGCTCTTCCTCCCCGTCTCATTTCTCTCTCATGATTATGTCCCTGTACAGAATGGCTTGTGTCTTGGGCTTTATTCCCAGTTCCTACACTGTCTAGAAGACTGTTAAGCCCAAATGCACCTATAATAATGCCTTTTATCAAAAAGACAAGAAGTAATAAGTGCTGGTAAGAAGGTGGAGAAAAAGGAAATGTATACTGTTGGTGGGGATGTAAATTGGTACAGACACTATGGAGAACAGTATAGAGATTCCTTAAAAAATGAAAGGAAGGAAGAAAGAAAGAGGGGGGGGGAGGATGGAAGGAAGGGAAAAAAAAGAAAAAGAAACTACCATATAATACAACAGTTCCACTTCTAGGTATTTACTTGAAGAAAATGAAATAACTATCAAAAAGATGTATGTACCACATGTTTATTGTAGTATTACTTAAGATAGCCAAGATATCGAAACAACTGAAATAACTTAAGTGTTCATCAAAGAATGAACTGAAATAAGTCAGAAAAAGATAAATACCACACAATCTTTCCTATATGCAGAATTCAAACACACCAAGAAACAAAACCAAGTTCATTGATACAGAGAATAGACTGATGGTTGCCAGGAAATGGGTATGGAAGAAATGGGTGAAAAAAAGTTTGTTTGTTTTTTTTTAAAGAGGAAAATGAGGGATGATAGGGGACAAGAAATTGCATTAAAAGAAGATTCTGGAAAGGATGCTATGGCTGTTTATACTGGATACCAAGTCCCCACTCTTGCCCTTGTCTCACAGGTCTGATGGTTGCCAGGAAATGGGTATGGAAGAAATGGGTGAAAAAAAGTTTGTTTGTTTTTTTTTAAAGAGGAAAATGAGGGATGATAGGGGACAAGAAATTGCATTAAAAGAAGATTCTGGAAAGGATGCTATGGCTGTTTATACTGGATACCAAGTCACCACTCTTGCCCTTGTCTCACAGGTTGCCACTGGAAACAAGATGCTGGTCTTTCGGAACAAGTCCTAAGCTCCTTGCCCCTCTGAACTGCTCGAAGTCCTGAGGTAAAGCATCTTCTGGGTAGAGTGGCACCTTGGAGAACAGCTGGGACACATGGCATCTCTCTATATACACTCAGGGTCTCCCCTAATGTGATCTCATCACATGGGCTCTTCCAGACCATGGTCTCTTCTTTGTTGCCACTGGAAACAAGATGCTGGTCTTTCGGAACAAGTCCTAAGCTCCTTGCCCCTCTGAACTGCTCGAAGTCCTGAGCTAAAGCATCTTCTGGGCAGAGTGGCACCTTGGAGAACAGCTGGGACACATGGCATCTCTCTATATACACTCAGGGTCTCCCTTAATGTGATCTCATCACATGGGCTCTTCCAGACCATGGTCTCTTCTTGTGTAGTGGGTCAGGACTTCCCAAAGTACAAAAACTGAAGCTGCCAAACTTCCTCAAGGCTTAGACTTGGAAAGGCCTACCAGAATGCCTTAGAATGGAAAGGCATTCTACTGGTAAATCAAGTCACTGTATCAGGCCAGAATAAATGAGGAGTTAAAAAAAGAAAGAAAGAAAACATAAATATCCTTACTTGGCTTACACTTTCAGTTTAATGTGGCAGCATCTTTTATCTATAGATGCCAAGGGTCTGATAATAACTAATCTAAATAATAATTAATACTCATATTACCACTTCCACTTTCATAAAGAGATTATTATTCATCTCTCTTCAAATAATTAAAAGCCAAATAACTTCAATTTGGCCATATTTCAACTCTCCAATTGGCCATATTTCACCTCCCCAGGTGATAGAAAAGATAAATTTGTAGCTCAGTGAAAGAAAACTAAGGGGCTTAATTTAATTACATCTTCAACAGATAAATATGTGATGAACTTGTAAAGAAGAGTTTTCTCTGACAATCTTTTTAGGTGCAAAAGGAAGAAGCAAAAGGAAAAATAAGTTTAAAGTGAAGTAGGAATTTTTGGAGGAATCACAAGAGAGGATATCGTGATTATGAGGAAAAGCACCTAGCAGGAGACTCTGGAGGTCTCTTGAGAAAACCAAGCACAGAGCGAGGAGCTGTTTATTTGGGGCAATAAGATAGCTTGCAAGGAATGGTGGAACCAAGTAAGGTTATAGTTCAGAACTCAGGGAACTGATTTATCCAAGAACATACAGTTATTTAGAGGCAGACTCAAGACTATGAACCAGGTACTATAAACTTTGAAACTTGGGCTAGGCCATAGTGGGCAATGACATCTTGAAAAAAATGCTGTATACATAGTAAAATTTTACTATCATAGAGAGGTTATGACTTTCCTGATTTTAAAAAGTCTTAAATTAATAAGATTCTGTTTAAGAACATACAAACCACCTGTTCACAATAATTCAACATTGTTAATATCCAGGAATTTTGTCTGATCTTCAAATGTTTTCTTAGCTACAGGACTAAAGTATTAATATTTCTCAGCATAACATTTGACTTTAAATATTGATTTTACAGGAGGCTAACAAAATTCTGACCCTAAAAATAAGGCATAAAATAATCACAGATAGAATAAAAGACAAAATAGGATAAAGCAAAGATGGAAAAAAGGAATCAGAGAAGAGAAAGGGAAAGCCACTAGTGAAGCTAATGCACATAGTCCAACTAGCTTCTCAGTTCTTTGTTAACCATACTTTGGGATCTGTCAAGAAAAAAAAAAAAATCAATATATCTTACTGTTTTGTTGTGTTGTATTTATGTCTAAAATACTCATATAAGTACTTCCCCAGAAACACCTCTCACAGCTTCCAGTTTCCCAACTCAAATCGTAAGGGCTTAAGTTGCCTACCAGACCTCACAATGGCTATCATAACTTATCCTATAGAAAGTGAAGTGAAAGCAAAGTCACTCAGTCATGCCCAACTCTTTGGGACCCCCATGGACAGTAGCCTGCACCAAGCTCCTCCGTCCATGGGATTTTCCAGGCAAGAGTACTGGAGTGGGTTGCCATTTCCTTTTCCAGGGAATCTTCCCGACCCAGGGATTAAACCCAGGTCTTCCACATTATAGACAGATGCTTCACCATCTGAACCACCAGGGAAGTATATCTTACTAACTGCATTTCCTCTGTTCACTTTCAAAAACCTTAGGGTCCAAATCACAATGAACATTCCCCCCCGCCCACAAGGAAGCCATAACTTCATAATATATTATCTCCCTTCCTTCATCGCTTTCTTCTCTCCTTTATCTCTGAATCCTTGTTCATTCAGTTTTTTACCTTCCCTTCCCCAACTTTTTAACCTGGTTAATCTATTCACCTTTCAAAGCTCACTGGTATATCAAGACTGAGAAACTTCCTTGACATCACACTCTGGATCTGACATAGCACCAAGGGTTCACCGCCCGCCCCCCGCCCCCAGAGGACTTACCATGGAGTACTGCAGTTACTTCTTTATCTGCCTGATTTCATAGTGAACCCGTGTTGACCGAGGTTACACACTAGGGCATGCTAAGCCTTCTACTTAGTCACTCCAGAACAATACCTGGCATATAGTAGTACTCACCAAATGTCTGAAGGCTGAGTAGATAAAATTTATTGAGCACTTCTTTTTCACTGAGTATTGTACCGAGGACATTAATCTTAAGGTTCACAGAATCTAGAAATTCCTTCTCCACAAGGTAAAATTTTATTTAAAGTTTATGATCCAGGACAGATAACCCAATCCTCATAATCTTCCAATTGTTAAGGCATAGTTGTTATTCTCCTAGCACACGCAAAAAAAGTAAGATAATGATACTCAAAATATTACACTAAAATTATTAGGAGTATACCTCGCACTCCATTTTGTGTGCTTTAGGTCTATGAATCTTACTCCTCATCTTGACCCCAAGTAACTAGTGATGAGCTGGACATTTGGCTAGAGCACAATAAGTATCTGTTGAATGAAATTCATAGACGATATCTAATTCTCCTTTTCCCCTTTAAAGTACACAGAAAGAAAAAGGCTACTTAGTGCACTGCCTTAATATGTCCTTGAAAATGTCTGATATCAAGATTAAATCCCCATCAATCCCCATAGTTAATAGTTTTAAAGATCAGTTGCCCTAAGGAGGTTCTTTTAAACTTTTGTTCAAGGCAAGCCGACAATTATCCTTTAAACTTAATATACTAAAAATGGAGAATACCAAATTTTTTGGCTGACCATATGTTCTTATATTTCTAGGTCAGTCTTGATCAAATAGTGTCTTCCATCTACCCCATAAATAAACTTGTACTTGTCAGCCCGTCTGTCCTGGTTTCACTGGTTTAGAAAATGTGGTCACCGTGAACATTCTATTTATTTCCTACCAGCCACCCAACATTTATCCTCTATGTTTAATGATATTTAAATTATCTTGGCTCTTTTCTGAAAAAAGTAAGGAACATGGACAGCTATTGGCAGAGAAGATGAATATGATGAACTATTCTTATTTTGACATCAAATGACTTGGAAATGTGCTGGTGATGGAACAAAGCAGATGAAGTTTCCTTCTGTTAAGTGAAGAATTTTTTCTGATCAAAGGATGAAAAACCTAAATGAATGTGCTGTCTGAGCCTGGTAAGTAGATGGTCAGTGGCAATACTGTCATCATAGCCTGATGTGTTGGGTCAATCACAGGATACTTACATGAATGTGAAAGAGAATTCTTAATCTCAACCACATGTACAAATGTAAAGATCAATGTGTTAAACACAAGTCATAAGTGAGGAAGTATGGGATGTTCTTGACTCTGGCATCAAGCCACAGGCTCCATCACTTCAGTTTGGCATTGATTCCTCACACTTAAATAGAGTATGCAAACTTTTAAAGGAAATAGAAACTTCAAAGTTCTCCAAGATTAAATCTATATACCTCACCCTCTTCCCACAGATTCCGAGCATTCTGGTTTGAGAAATAGTAGTTAAGTTCATGGGTTTCAGCATCAGACTGAGATTCAAGTTCTCAGTGTTACTTAGTAACTGAATGGCTTTAAGCAAGTTAATTATGTATTCTAAACATTGGTCTCTTCATGTGTAAAACAGATTAAAGCAAAACAAACTAAAAAAAAAAAAAAAAAAAAGCCTGTCCCTACATGAAATGAGCCAGTCCAAAAAAAAAAAGAAAAAACCACTATATAATTCCAATTTGTATGAGGTATCTGAAAGTGAAAGTCGCTCAGTCATGTCTGACTTTTTGTTACCTCATGGACTATATAGTCTATGGAATTCTCCAGCCCATTACTGGAGTGGGTAGCTGTTCCCTTCTCCAGGGGATCTTCCCAACCCAGGGATCAAACCCAGGTCTCCCACACTGTGGGAGATTCTTTTACCAGCTGAGCAACCAGGGAAGCCCATGAGGTATCTAAAGTAGTCAAATAGAGAAAATAGAATGCTGGTTAATAGGCACTGGGAAGGGGACTGCAGAGTTGTTCAGTATGAGTTACAGTTTTACAAGATGAAAATGTTCTAGAGATCTGTTATACAACAATAAAAATATACCCACCACTCTTAAACTGTACACTTACATTACAGTGGCTCAGCTGGTATATGTGGCTCAGTTGGTAAAGAATCCAGCTGCAATGTGGGAGACATGGGTTTGATCCCTGGGTTGGGAAGATCCCCTGGAGGAGGGAAAGGCTGCCAATTCCAGTATTCTGGTCTGGAGAATTCCTTGACTGTATAGTCCATGGGGTCACGAAGAGTCAGACACGACTGAGCAACTCACTCACTAAATTACAGTTAAGATGGTAAATTTTATATGCTATGTGATTTTGTAAAATACACACACACAATTAACAAAAAAAATAAAATTAAATTAAAAAAAAAACACCTGCCTTATAGGATTATAGTGAAGATTAAAATTTTATAGATAGATGCAAGTACTCAGAAGAGTCAGGGCTTTTTATAAAAGGGGACTAGTATTCTTTTTTCAATGAGATAATCAAAATTATTAAAGATACCAAGCACACAGACATTTCTACCTGCTCAGTGAATGATTTCCTTCTCAGTGTGTTAGTCAGTTGTTGATGGTGGGGCATCAGTCAAGAGGATCACTGAACTCATTCAGATGATTCATTCATGCTGCCAACTTTACTGATGATCATGAGTCTTGTGTTTTAGTGAAGCATGAAGCAGTAATCTGGGGAAGCACCAGTGTTCTAAGAAAATTCATTCAGTTATACTTGGTAGCATCCATTCAGGCACTCTGGTAAGCACCGACAATTCCTAAACACCTCTGAAAGCAGAGTCACACAGATTTTCTTTCTTCTGGAGAAAATAGTCTGGGAGCGTTACCAGACAAGAAGCCAATGTCCATCTCAAACTGATCCCCATCCTTACCCCTGGGATCCATTTCCTCTCACTTACTTGATTCGAGTCCCACTGGTCTCTTGGCTATTCCTGAATTAATCCCCAGATCTGCTCATCCCTCAGAGTGTCTGCAGTTGTTCACCGTTCTTCCCTCTGCCCAGAAATATCTCCCTCAACGTGACCACAGGATCACTCCCTTACTTTCTTTGAGTTTTTGTTCCCATGCCACCTTCTCAGTATATTTCTTTGTGACCACCTGATATGAAAGCACTACCTTCTTCCTCTCCTGGACCAGGGATATTGACTTTTCTCAAAAACACATACTATCCACAGATGAATTACATACTTTAAAACTTTGTTTAGTGTCTAGGTCCTGATAGTATAGTCAGTATAAGCACCATAAAGGTTAAAAAAATTCCATTTTGTTCACTACTGTATTTCAACCTAGAATGGGGTCTGTTACAGTGTATGGATATTCAATACTTTTGATTGAATGAATAAATGTATTGGTCAAAGCCTTATTTAATTCAAATAATCAATAATGGCTTAATAAAAGAATTCTCCTCACAAAGGAAATATCGAAAAAATTTTAGTTAGCAGCCCCATAGCATGCCCCTACTAAAAGTCATTTTGCATTAACCTCAAATTCCTTTCCACTCTAATAAAAGGGAGAGTGTGTATCTGTCTGCTACTATGTCCCCAATCAAGAGTTTGGGACACACAGAAGCTAATGTACCAATAGTTACTAAAAACAATTTGGAGATTTAGAGGAATAGGTAGATATTTAATAAAATGTTTTGAACAATTGTTCATTTAATATAAATCATCTGTTATTATAGCTAGCTTTATGAAAACACATCTTGGGTTCTTGGCTTAGGCTAGATAAATATTTATAAATATCATTTTCATACTTGAATGTGATACCAATATATTGCTTCTGTTCTGTATTAGGAGAAAAAAACTTCCAAAAAGGGAGAGTGGGCTAGAAAGAATTTACATCAGGGAGGTATGCAACCTGGGTTCCAATGCCAGAATTGTCTTCCTCCAGCTCCCAGACCTCAGGCAAGACACAATCTCTCCAGGTTCGGCTGTATAGACTGATTTACTATAAAAATCTTAACTTCTCTGAGCTTCAGTTGTCTCACTGGTGAAATAAGCATAACAATCCTTGTTCCACCTATGTCATAACGTTGCCCTGTGGTTTTGAAAATTGAGACTCATAACCTTGGTGATGTGCTGGATGCTGTTCAGTTCAGTTGCTCAGTCGTATCCGACTCAGCAACCTCATGGACTGCAGCATGCCAGTCTGCACGCCCTATCCATCACCAACTCCTGGAGCTTGCTCAAACCCATGTCCAACAAGTCACTGATGACTTCCAATTATCTCATTCTCTGTCATCCCCTTCTTCTCCCACTTTCAATCTTTCCCACCATCAGGGTCTTTTCCAATGAGTTCTTTGCATCAAGTGGCCATTGTATTGGCACTTCAGTTTCAGCATCAGTCCCTCCAATGAATATTCAGGACTGATCTCCTTTAGGATGGACTGGTTTGATCTCCCTGCAGTCCAGGGGACTCTCAAGAGTCTTCTCCAACACCACAGTTCAAAAGCATCAATTCTGCGGTGCTCAGTTTCTTTATAGTCCAACTCTCACATCCATGTGTGACTACTAGAAAAACTATAGCTTTGACTAGATGGACTTTTGTTGGCAAAGTAATGTCTCTACTTTTTAATATGCTGTCTAGGTTGGTCATAACTTTTCTTCCAAGGAGCAAGTGTCTTTTAATTTCAAGGCTGCAGTCACCATCTGGAGTGATTTTGCAGCCCCCCAAAATAAAAGTCTGTCACTATTTCCATTGTTTCCCCTCTATTTTCCATGAAGTGTAGGTGGCTCAAAAACTGTATTTTAATTTTCAACTTATATATATATTTATATGGTTGTATACTTGGAAGGAAAAAGTATAGGTAGCATGTTCAAGTTAAAATTGTATGGATAATATTACTTTAAGATGAAATGAATTTCAAAAGTAAATTAAGTTTAAATGCAAAATATTAAACAAGTGACATAGGTAATACATAAATATGGTACAACTCTGAATTCAATTCAATTCAATTCAGTCGCTCAGTCGTGTCCGACTCTTTGCGACCCCATGAATCGCAGCACGCCAGGCCTCCCTGTTCATCACTATCTCCCGGAGTTCTACTCCTTTTCCTATTTGGAACCAGTCTGTTGTTCCATGTCCAGTTCGAACTGCTGCTTCCTGACCTGTATACAGATTTCTCAAGAGGCAGATTAGGTGGTCTGGTATTCCCATCTCTTTCAGAATTTTCCACAGTTTATTGTGATCCACACAGTCAAAGGCTTTGGCATAGTCAATAAGGCAGATGTTTTTCTGGAACGCTCTTGCTTTTTCCATGATCCAGCATATGTTGGCAATTTGATCTCTGGTTCCTCTGCCTTTTCTAAAGCCAGCTTGAACATCAGGGAGTTCACGGTTCACGTATTGCTGAAGTCTGGCTTGGAGGATTTTGAGCATTACTTTACTAGCATGTGAGATGAGTGCAATTGTGCGGTAGTTGGATCATTCTTTTGTGATATATAAATAACTGGGTTTGAGAGAGTCTTGTGGGAATCATGGGCTTCCCTGGTGGCTCAGAGATAAAGCATCTGCCTCCAATGCGGGAGACCCGGGTTCGATCCCTGGGTCGGGAAGATCCCCTGGAGAAGGAAATGGCAATCCACTCCAGTATTCTTGCCTGGAGAATCCCATGGATGGATCGCAAAGAGTCGGACACGACTGAGCGACTTCACCTCACCTCACTGTGGGAATCATTCATGATAATATGTGAATGTTCTTTTCAAAGTTAAGTGTCAACCATAGTAAGATAGTATTAGTATTAAATAAATGTAAGTGAAATAAAGTATCATAATAATTATTCTGGTAAGAGTTATCTTCCTATTTTTTGAGCACTTGCTGTGTTCTTGGTACTCAATAAAAAAACTAGGCACAATGATTATTCTGGTAAGAGTTATCTTCTTTTTTTGTGTGCACCTGTTATGTTCTTGGTGCTCAATAAAAACTAGGCATTTTACCCCTACAGACAAATCTGCTGGAAGCTGGGGCCTATCACAGTCACTTGTCTCCCCACATCACGTATCCAGGCCATAAATCTGGTTCTGCTGATGCTGGACTGTACTCTAGCACAGTTACAACTTCGGAAATCACATCCAGAATTTAAGCAACATTTTTTTCAAAAACCAAAGGCAAACCCTATAAGTGAAGAAGCCGCTCTTTTACATGTTCTTCATGTCTCAGTATGAGTACTATGAAAAGTAAAATTGGACCCTCTTTGATCAATGCTGAATAATAAAAACACAGCATTGCCACACTGAATAACTTTGATAGTGGGTCTTCCACAGAAAGGACTCAAAGAATCTGCACCTCATAAAACCATTATTTTAATGAAGGGGTATAAAATGTATATAATCTGTATAAAAATGTGAGTGTGTAGAAGATAGTATAGATGACCCAGGAGTGCTTCCTGTTTGCCGTGCTTCCCTTCACACATTCCATACCACGCTACGTGCATCACTCAGACACAATATATCCATTCGAGCCTGTTCTCAGCTACTTACTGGCTTTTCTGCATTCACTTACTTATTTCCTCTTAATTTTCTCAGATAAGTCAGAAATTCATCTTATCTGTTCTGAAAATCGATACGGGTCTAACTGCTACTGGTTCTCACCCATTAGATCATAAACTCCATGGAAAGTCAGAAACTATCCTGCTTCATTTACTATCACGTCCACAGTACCTGGCATACAGCAAATTCTTCACAAATAGCGAATGAAGGGATACTGATGAAAAGATGTATTTATGGAGCACCTGTTATATTACAACAGGTGCTCCAAAAATACACTAGGGTCTTTGGTGGCTCAGATGGTAAAGAGTCTGTCTGCAGTGCAGGAGACTTGGGTCTGACTCCTGGGTTGGGAAGATCCCCTGGAGAAGGGAATGGCTTGCCTGGAGAATCCCATGGACAGAGGAGCCTGGCTGGCTACAGTTCACGGGGTTGCAAAGAGTCGGACATGACTGAACCTTTAACACTCACACTGTTCTATTCCAGTTACTAGGCAATGTTCATTGCTGCTTAAGTACTGAGCATAAT
The DNA here is from genome assembly GCA_006410635.1 of Cephalophus harveyi. Lineage (NCBI taxonomy): Eukaryota > Metazoa > Chordata > Mammalia > Artiodactyla > Bovidae > Cephalophus > Cephalophus harveyi. Next base: position 16,172 of record SJYT01054729.1, on the reverse strand, counting down.
AAAATGAATTTTAAAACTTTACAAACTTTAAAGTCCCTTTTAATGTGGAGTGTTTAAAAGCATTTTTAGTTAATCTTTTAAAATCAGTCATTTATTCAAACATAGTTTTAAATCAGAACGATTAGATAAATTCTCAATCAGAGATTTTATCAAGTTGTATTTGAAAAAGATAGAATTTTACACTGCTATGGTTACAGAATGTGCTTGTATAATGCATGCATGTAGCTCCAGGAAATGATGGTTCTTTATAACATTGCCGGTGAGCTACTTTCTCTGATGCTGTTCTGTCTATGAAACAATCCGGAGTATTATGTTAGCATAAATAACTTTTCCCATGACCTAAACACTTTTACATTCCAAATCCATGAGAACATGGGACACTATATGGCATTCTCCTGGACAACTGCCATTGCCCCACTGTATTCTAAACATTGTAAATCCCTCTCCTGGACCAAGGGTGTTATAAACCAAACATGGTTTGTTCCATAGAGAACTGTTTTTGGTGAACTGTTTTGACATAAAGGCTAACAAAATATGCACAAATGCTAGTGATCAATGTGTTGATAAAAAGCAAAGAAAGTGTCCACGGAGTTTTAGGGGTTTATCCAACAATGTGGTGGGGAGTTAAAGTCCAGTCAGCATTTTGAGGTCAGAGACTGAAGTTGTTCAACATTTTATCTCCAGTGCTAAGCTTTATTTCTTGTCCAAAGTCACCATCTCATAAATGTTTGATGAATGAATAAAGGGAAAAAATAAATATATAAGGTAGGAAGGGCTATTCAGTATAAAGAATCTGAAGCCCTCTCTTTTTAAAAACAAGATAGTCAAGGAAAGTTCTACCATATATATATATATATATATATATACATACATATGACTCAGATCTTTAAGGAGACAGATTACGACTTGCAAAAAGGAGAAAGTAGGACAAGAGATGACAGTGATATAAGAAATGAAGGGACGGGGAAGTTTTGGGTTATCTAATTTTAATCATCACGATGTCTATGATTTCCTTGCTCCTTGATGTTTCACTGAATCTTTTTACAGTTCCTTTCCTTGCTATTCAAGGGCTGCATTCAAGGGCTCTTCCCAAGGGGGCTGACATCAGCGAGGTCTCTGTGATGTTCTAGGGACTAGCAAGTCTACTGGGCAGGAGAGAGCATCTTTCTCTCCTTCAGCAGATGCCCCAAAGCTGAGCCTGAAGGTGTGCCCCCATTTGCCTGCTAAACACAAGTCAAGCGTCCCTCAGCAAAGATTCAGGCTTGGCTTTGTTCCCTTAGTTATTAAGCTCCATTCCCACAGAATTACGACATGTCTGAGGTTTCTAAAACCCTTTGTGTGAATCTCGCACAGTTATTGTGCTGGATCCAAATTTCAACCTTGGTTAAACAGGTCTCAAATCCTTTCCAACCCTGCCCCTGGCAGTGAAGGCTCAAGAACACATAATAAAGGAGGGGATAAGAATAACATCTATAACTTAGTGATCACTTATTATGGGCCAATCACTGTGCTAAACTCAGAATGCCGCATCTCCTCACCATAAGCTCCGCCTGCTAGCTACGATGACTACTCCTATCACCTCTGCTTTATGGATGAAATAAAGAAACTTGTTTAAGTTACACAAGCACTAAGAATTAAAGCCAGATCTGAGACTCTGATAGTCAATTTTTGCAGTTTTCAAGGGCAAGGGCAAACAACACTAGAAGTACATAAACAAGTTTAATAATGTGAGAGCTGTCAAGCCAGCACGTAAACAGATACTTACTACAGTTTGTACACCCCAGAAGGAAGAGGGCAGTGGGTCACCTTCTTCGTGCACTTGGGTAGCAGTATCTTCCCTGGTTTAGGAAGATCCCTTGGAGGAGGGCATGGTAACCGCCTGGACAGAAGAGACTGGTGGGCTACAGTCTATAGAGTCACAAAGAGTCAGACATGACTTAAGTGACTTAGCATACATGCATATCAAGGTAGATCAGGACATGTGGTCATATCTATGTGAAAATGTAGTCATACGTCTATAAATTTCTCTTTTCTAAAAAAAAAAAAATCAAAATATATATATAAAAATTATCTGGCAATTGTCAACACTTGTAGGCATCAGTGTGGGAGGGCCACTGAGGGAGTCATTTGCTCCAGGTCATGAAACTTGGAGAAAGGACTTCTGATAACTGTATTAGGCATGTGTACTGTGCTAAAAGGGAATCATTGAGCCACAAAATAAAACCTTCTAAGACAGAGCAGAGGCTGGAGAAAAGGGGCTGAGGAATGTTTCTTCTCAAAGACCCATGGGAATAATATAAAGTCACTGAGTGCTACTTAATCACTGAAGCAATTTTTTATGCTTATGTTTTGGTCTTTGATTCCATTCAGTCTAGCACCAATCGAATTCTTAAAAAAGGGTGTTAAATCTGGTAGTTTCACATTTTCCCTTCTCTTCATCTTTAACTATAGGGTCCTCATCTCCCTTCTTCATTCCATCCTGTCTCAACGTTAAAGACTCTTACACTGTTTAGGGAATGTTCTATGTACAATCAATGTGTTCATTTATTCAGCTAACCTGTAGTTTGTGCCTATGTCTAAGCCATTCTTCAAGAGCTAGGAGGGATTCTCTACTGTATAAGAGAAGAATTCTGCTCAGAAGGAACCAACAAAAACAATAACAAAGCACCTAATTGGTGCTCAATTTGCACATCCAAGTTAAAAATTCTGATATGCTGGGAAGATTGAGCATTGAGTGAGTACTTTTATGAGGTCTTAGTAGCCATCTGGAATAAAATGAACTTTGGAAATGATGGTGAGACCCTAGTGTGTTGAGTTTATGGCACCCAACCAAGAAGAACATTTTCTTAGACTGTGATCTGATTTCAGAGACAATATGTCGAGATTTGAAAGCAGGAAGGAATTTTTTTTTCTTTTTTTTTTGCAGGGAGTAGGGCATATTCCAAATTTTTTGACTATGATTTATGGACCAGAATAAGAAAAGAATGCACCTTACCCTACTCTTCCCCAACTCCTCATCCCCAGCCCTGTTCCAAGGGAAGGAAGTACCATAGCGACGGTATCAGGGGTCAGCATTTGAGACTATGAGTATGAATAGTTCTCCTTGACAGACAAAGGTAAGATTAATGGAAACAGATAAAAGAATAGCACCCAGGGTGGTCCCAGGATGATTGGATACTCTGCCTAGGAGAATGCACATTACTTGGAATTCTGCCATAGGGAGGGAGGACTTGAGGGGAGAGGCATGCCAGCTATTTTTTCAAGTGAAGGCTTAGAGTCCAACATCAGTTTAATTTCCATTGCTGTTCTTAACTGTGTTCCTTAATAGTTCCCCTCCAGCTTGCTATGGCATGAATAAAATGAGGCCCAAGAGCTGAAACAATGCAAAAATAAATAAAAGCTATAAAATAAGAATAAACAACATGCTATAGAAGCTATTATCTTGCCAGCATTTTCAATTTCTCTCTCCTAATGTCCCCCTAAAACTCTTGTAGTGGTTTCCTATAAGAAAACTAACTTTCCAAAAGCATATTTATTCCCAGCTAGATTAGAACTGATTTTCACATTTGTTTTGATTTCACAGTTATGATCAGGAGTCAGAAACTTCCCTTCAGCATTAGACTTCTTCCATCAATGGTCCAAATAGTCTATCTCTCCTTCTGCTCATTGCCAACTTAAAAAAAAAAAAAAAAAAGATTGTTTCTATTTCTTTACTATCTACTTTTTCCTTAACCTCTTGCAGTCTGAGTTCTTGGGACCACTGCTCTTACAGAGCTGCCTCCTTTTTTAAGATCCTTGTTCTTTCTCAGATCTCTCATATTTTTTTAAATAATTGCCACTGTTATTCATAATATATGCCATTGAGAAATGCTGCTATTTGGGGGAACACCTCCTTCTTTGTGCTTCTGGGTTGATACATACTGCTTTAGATTATCAAAATAACCTTTTGTTATCCTCTCTCATTACACAAAAATGTCACATGCAAAGAGGCTGCACAGTTCATCAGCAGTGCTGGACTTAAGGCTGGAGTGAAGATTTGTCTAACTCCAGATCCTTGACTCTCTCCACACAGGAATGCTGTGTATGTGGTTCACAACAATATTGTTGCAACCTCAGAAGCTGGCTTGGCCAGGTCAAAATTACAAAGAGAAAAAATTTGTATCTGATGGAACAGACGGTGAACTTTGCCGGTTCTCCCTGGGAGGAAGGACTCTCTGCCCATCTGGTTTGGAAGCCTCCAAAGGCCCTGCCCTGGACAGAACCCTGCAGCAGGGATTCTCCTAGTCTGTCTGGGAAAAAGGTCCTGTTGGATTGCTCCTCAGGTCTTTACAGGGGCCTTTCGAAAATTCCCTAAGACTTGGTTCCAAAGAGCCAAGCCAGATGGAGGGGCCTGCCTTGGAGAGGGTCATGGCTCTGCTCTAGGCTTGATCTGGGTCTTTGTTCTAGCTGCCTCAGATAGGAACAGTCCTCTGGCCATGTCGCAGTCCCTTAAACATTTGACTGATGTGTCAGGCTGTCTCTGACCTGCTGCAGCAGCCAGAGTCTACTTTCAAGGATTTACCTCTTCCTCCCCAGCCATAATGCCCCCTCAGAAGCTTCCCCTCCAAAGCTGCCCCTTCCTGAGATCTTACCTGTTACTAGGTCCTGCCCTAGATTCTGGGTTACATCCTTCTCCTTCTGAGGTCTTTCCCTGTCTTGTCTCTCTGTTCTTATTTCTTAACATGGATGCTTCTCAAGGTTCCATTCTCTTTCTCTCTCTCCTCCTTATCCTCTCCAACAGGCATGTATGTTCCCACATCTACAATACCCACTCTGTGTGAGTGGCTCCTGATCTTTCTCTTTAGCACCCGCCCTGCTTTCCACAACATTAGAGGAACCTCTCTGCAGGTTTTTCAGGAAGACTATAGCTTTTCTCATTTGCTGCCCAGCAGCCGGAGCGCACCTGGAACACAGCTCAGTGTTCAACACATGTTTTTTGAGTAAAAAAAAGAATGAGTCGCCTCCTGTATCTGCTAATTACCTTTCCCAATGAGTATGTCCATTTCCAAAGTGTCAATACCATCTCCATGTCAATTTGTTGAACAAACAAATGAATGAGTTTAAAACAAAACTTTTTTTTTCTACCTTTATCCAACACTCCCCCTGCTTGCTGTGCCCTGAAATCAGTTTTAGATTCAGAGTGAATGAGTTTGAAACTGTGATCAATATATTAATAAGATGAAGACTCAGGCAAATCACTTAGCTGTCCTGAGCCATCTCCTTAGGAAACAAACAAAAAAACAAACAAACAAATATCACAGAGAATAATGATCACTCTACTTGTATATTATGAAAATTAAATAGTACCTGTAAAATATCTCAGTGCCAGCCATATTCATGCTTATCAGCTCTAATCTCTAACTCTCCTAAAAGTACATTAAGTATCTCACTTAAACCTCACAGATATCACATGAGATAAATACTTTTATCTCTATTTTATGAATGAGGTGATGAGAAAACTGAGGGACAGAATGTGACTTACTTGCACAATCAGACCAAAAGCAAGTCCCCAAGGCCCATAAAATAACCATCTTATTCTTAGATTATAAGCTAAGAGGCAGGATTCAGACCTTATACAAAATGATAAATCAAATGGCTCCAAATAAAACGAGCCTTTAGAAAGTGATCACTAAATACTGAAGAAACAAATATATTTACTTTTGGAAATCTGACTTCTCAGTTTGATGGTAAGTTATTTCAGGGAAAAGCTTGTGAATGCTCCCATAATACTAAGTGAAATATACATACGTACATATATATATATATATCCTTGACTTAAAAATTATGGTCTAATAAAGAAAACATACTTGGTGATGCTTTTCCAAAAAACATGAGGGAGTGGATGCTGCACAAAATAGGGATTTTAAGATAAGGAGAAATGAGAAAGAAAAGTATTTCCAAGCAAACATGCTCCAATGAAAGTTGTATGAGTCAACATCCTAGAAACCAAGTTATAATTTCTTCATCAGAAGAGGGAATATATGATTGAGAAATCTGTTCTGCTAATTGGGGTTGAAGCAGTTGCACTTGATGAAAAAGAAGTCATCAGAAATGGTTTGATGTTTTCTATAAGAAGCTAGAAAGTGCATTATAATTCCAGTTGTGGATAGAAATTTAATGCATTTTAAACAGGGTGGAAAGGGTGAATAATTGTTTTGTCAGTTGGTGGAGTGGAATTTAGTCATCTCAATAACTATAAACCTAATTGAAGTAGAGCAGGAAGGCATATCAGAAATTGGGGGATGTAAAATCAAATGGAGGAAAGCAGATTGACTGCTTACATGAGAAATTAATATTGCAAATTGCTTAGACAGAGTTTTAGGTTAAATGAGGAACAGAAATAATAATTAGAAGAGAGGTACCTGACTCAAAAAACAAGAAGAACTGCTCAAATACAGCAGGTTGTTGAAAAGCTTAAAAAAAAATAATTCTGAAGTGAACAATTTGTTTTATGAAAATGATAAGAACACATAAAATATAATTGCTTAATTAGAATTATATTACTTAATTAGAGTCACATTCTTGCAGTGACAGATATGGTATAACCTGAAAAGTGTGGTTATGATTGGAGACCAAAAATAAATGGAGAAATAAAATTTCTAAGTGGAAATACAAAGATTTGCTCTCTGTGGCAAGGGATAGTAATAAGGTGAAAGACATGTTTTATGGGCCCTGCAAAAGCTCACAACTCTACTTAGAAGTAAAGTTTCTAGAGGAATAGCTGAACTGTGGTCTTTCTCCAACAGCTCTTTTTTCTGCTAGATGATGAGAGACTAAAAACTCAAGATTAATTTGAAAGACACTTGTAGAATCATGTGATCATTAAACTTCTGGTAAGAATAAGAACAGACGAAAATGACATGAAAGACTGTGACATTTAAAAAACTGACAATGGGAAAATGCCTTTTCAGATTCTAAGTTTACCTAAATGAAAATTAGGTGAAAAAAAAAAATTTGAGTCATGTGGTTGCTTATATAGACATGGTTATTGTTTTGGTAAACTGAAGATTTTATTGGGTACATCAAGGATACCCAACTTATTGGAGACATCTTTGCAAATAACAAGGACAACAAATTGGGGAGAGTCACTTAATCAAACTATACCTTAGTATCCTTACTTGTGTAATTAAGCAGTTTTGTTTGTTTTTCTAACCTCTATGATATACACTGCTATCTTTTCCTCTGATGTTAACATTTGATGTTCATAGAATAACACAGCTACCTAATAAAGAAATTATAGGTAAACCAGAGTGTTGCAAGGATCAAATATGCTTAGGCACTTGAGAATTAAACTCTTGGATCTGTCCTTTAGATAGTGTAATAATTAGGTTTGAAATACATGCTAGACATATGGGTTTTAGGATGCTACTGGAACAACAGAAATTCTGATGAATGGGGTTAGACATTCTGATGAATGGGGTTAGACTGTGTCAAAGGCTTGAGTTAACTCAAGCGATTATGAGATTAACTCCCGGAAATCACGCCCTTGACTTCTGCAATGAAAGTCAGTTGTTCAAGAAGGTCCAAAATGATCATCTTGGAAAGTGCTTAAGAAATACGAAGAGTAGAGGGAAGAGTCTAAAATTTGAAATTAAGCCACATATTTAAAAAAGAAATCACAATTTTATTGTGCATTAACACCTGTCTTAAGTAGACTTCATAAGTTTCATAAGTTTATATAGTTTTGACCTGGAGGATTTAAAAACCACTTCAATTTAGTTAAGAGTCTGCCAGGTCTGCCATGCACATTATAGATTAGAGTGTATTTAAATACCATGAAAATGTACTGTTATGTAAGAAAGGCTTAGCTCCTTCTGTGCTCTGAGGCAACTCATCCTCATTGGTTAGTCAGACACAAACCAGGTATTATCAAACAGAACTATGACATCTTTGATATCTGCAATGCTCACTGGTTCCACAAAGTTAGGGAAGGAATCAATAATAACATGGGAGCTTGTGGAAAGAGCTATAATGTGGAAGAGTCTGTGGTAAGAATCATAAGACCTATTTCTTTACTGAGCTCTACTACCAATGGTTAATAGTGAGGCTAAAACATGCCTCTTATATTCTCCCTTCATTTTGAATAGGATGCTGTGCTTGCTGCGCTTAGTTGCTCAGTTGTGTCTGACTCTTTGCGACCCCATAGACTGTAGCTCGCCAGGCTCCTTTATCCATGGGGATTCTCCAGGCAAGAATACTGGAGTGGGTTGCCATGCTCTCCTCCAGGGGATCTTCCCAACCTAGGGATTGAACCCAGGTCTCCCGCATTGTAGGCAGATTCCTTACTATATGAGTCACCAGGGAAGCTCTCGAATAGGATAAAATGATACAATCTTTGCTTTTTCTTTAAAACTGTATCAGTTCAGTTCAGTTCAGTTGCTCAGTCCTGTCCGACTCTTTGCGACCCCATGAATTGCGGCATGCCAGGCCTCCCTGTCCATCACCATCTCCCGGAGTTCACTCAAACTCACATCCATCGAGTCGGTGATGCCATCCAGCCATCTCATTCTTTGTCATCCCCTCTTCTTCCTGCCCCCAATCCCTCCCAGCATTAGAGTTTTTTCCAATGAGTCAGTTCTTCGCATCAGGTGGCCAAAGTACTGGAGTTTCAGCTTTAGCATCATTCCCTCCAAAGAATACCCAGGACTGATCTCCTTTAGAATAGACTGGTTGATCTCCTTGCAGTTCAAGGGACTCTCAAGAGTCTTCTCCAACACCACAGTTCAAAAGCATCAATTCTTTGGCACTCAGCTTTCTTCACAGTCCAACTCTCACATCCATACATGACCACAGGAAAAACCATAGCCTTGACTAGATGGACCTTTGATGGCAAAGTAATGTCTCTGCTTTTCAATATCCTATCTAGGTTGGTCATAACTTTCCTTCCAAGGAGTAAGCGTCTTTAATTTCATGGCTGCAGTCACCATCTGCAGTGATTTTGGAGCCCCAAAAAAGAAAGCCTGACACTGTTTCCACTGTTTCCTCATCTATTTCCCATGAAGTGATGGGACCAGATGCCATGATCTTCATTTTCTGAATGTAGAATTTAAACCAACTTTTTCACTCTCCTCTTTCACTTTCATCAAGAGGGTTTTGAGTTCCTCTTCACTCTCTGCCATAAGGGTGGTGTCATCTGCATATCTGAGGTTATTGATATTTCTCCTGGCAATCTTGATTCCAGCTTGTGCTTCTCCCAGCCCAGCATTTCTCGTGATGTACTCTGCATATAAGTTAAATAAGCAGGGTGACAATATACAGCCTTGACGTACTCCCTTTTCTATTTGGAACCAGTCTGTTGTTCCATGTCCAGTTCTAACTGTTGCTTCCTGACCTGCATACAGATTTCCCAGGAGGCAGGTCAGGTGGTCTGGTATTCCCATCTCTTTTAGAATTTTCCATTGTATAGACAGATGCAAAAGGCTAGGAATCTGAATGGCTGGAGTTTAATGGATTCCAATGTATTTCATACAGATGGACTTCCCTGGTGGCTCAGAGGATAAAGCCTCTGTCTACAATGCGGGAGACCCGGGTTCAAGCCCTGGGTTGGGAAGATTCCCTGGAGAAGGAAATGGCAATCCACTCCAGTACTACTGCCTGGAAAATCCCATGGGCAGAGGAGCCTGGCAGGCTGCAGTCTATGGGGTCGCAAAGAGTCGGACACGACTGAGCGACTTCCCTTCCCTTGGGAAATCCATCAACTAGGTAGCCCAGAAAATACAGACTACCACATATGCACTTCATTGGATATGGGATCTCAGGATCAAAACTAAAATAATAATAACAAATTCCAGGTTTATTTATGGGAGAGTGGGAGTAAATATCTACCCCCTACTTCTTTCTCAGACCAGGTTTTGGCATCCTGGAAAATTCCACTGAAGGATAGATAAAATCATGTCTCATAATTTTTTCCCCTTCAGGCTTGATAGATACGCCTATATTTATATTCTTATTATGTTTTTCTTGAAACATCTTGTCACCATTCAGAATTTTCTTTCAATCATCTTTTACCTTCTTCTAGTTTCTCTTATTTTTGAATTTTGTATATATATTTTTCCCACTAAGAGGATAATCAAAAATGTTTTTTTCCCTCTCTCAGTCTCTTTCTCTTCTTTTCCTACCTTCATTTCCTTCCTTCCTAATAAAAGAATTTGGGGGTTCAGGTACACTTACTATTCTTAATAGAATGAAAGGGTGCATGGATTCTGGCAAAGAAGAAAGCAGACCATAATAACCCAAAAGCAGAAGAGAGCATTTTCTGAACTCGTCCATCTCTTCTGGGACTTGCACGTCATCCCACACTTACTCACTGCTTAGCATGTGTGATCATAGTACCAACTGCAGAGATAGAGCCTCTTTGATTTCTCTTCTTTAATGCATTTCAGCCCTAGGACCAGGAGGGATGGATTGGTATGAGTATTATTCCTTCAAAGAACAGGAAATATAGTTTGCCTCTCTCTAGTATCTGCCTGATCCACATTAAAAAATTCAAGGATAAAACGTTCCTTGAAGCTGATCCCTAATAATACCATTTTTAAAAGCAATTCTTTGGCAGAGATCTCTCACCTGTTCACAAGCATCATCCCCCTCCTAGACTCAAACTGTCCTTTAAAAATAACTATAAGGCAATGGCATGCAGAGCGCATCGACCTACCTTTACTAGAACACAAGGAGGTATATAGCAGTGGAAGTACATCCAGTGTTTTGAATTTTTTAAAACACAGAGTGTTTTGATCATTTGTCCTATGACTGGACTGTGGGACCAGCTACTGGTTTACAGTGATGAAGCCTGTTTGATTGAAAACCATAAAACTTAATGAGAATTCTGGCTTCTCAGAATCAAAGCAGGTGGCTGCTTCAGAAAGGCTTCAAGGGCTTGGACAGAGAAAGATTCTTAAATTTGTCCTGCTTTTGATCATCTGATTTTGGAGGCTTTGCCAAACTTTCCTTAAGGAAATGGTGGGAAGAGAGAACAAATAATAACTAAGCAGGCAGATAGGAATCTTTTTCAATCCACATTTTGTCTTAGATTTAGGAGTATTCTGTTTGCTGTTTTGTTGTGTTTTGTTTTGATCAGGGAGGAGGTAGTGGAAGAAAAATCTTATCTTTTCTTATCTTTTGAAGATAATGAAGGTCACTCTGAGTGATCTGTTAGAACCTTTTTGGCTAGAGGACTTTTAAGAATAGGACTTTCAGATAGCTTTGTGAGAAAAATGCTTATCTGTATTTGTTACCAAGGCCACAAGAAGGATTTTACCTCGGAACTTAAACCTTATTGTAAAGGGACCTCAAAGTATACAAAGCTTAATCCCCTCATTTCAGTTCAGTTGCTCAGTCCTGGCTGACTCTTTGTGACCCCATGGACTGCAGCATGCCAGGCCTTCCTGTTCATCACTAACTCCTGGAGTTTACTCAAACTCATGTCCATTGAGTCAGTGATGCCATCCAACCATCCAAACCTGTGTCATCCCCTTCTCCTGCCTTCAATCTTTCCCAGCATCAGGGTCTTTTCCAATGAGTCAGTTCTTCACATCAGGTGGCCAAAGTACTGGAGCTTCAGCATCAGTCCTTCCAATGAACACTGAGGACTAATTTCCTTTAGGATGGACTGGTTGGATCTCCTTGCAGTCCAAGGGACTCTCAAGAGTCTTCTCCAACACCACAGTTCAAAACCATCAATTCTTTTGTGCTCAGCTTTCTTTATAGTCCAACTCTCACATCCATACATGACTACTGGAAAAACCATAGTCTTGACTAGATGGACCATTGTTGACAAAATAATGTCTCTGCTTCCTAATAAGCTGTCTAGGTTGGTCATAGCTTTTCTTTCAAGGAGCAAGCATCTTTTAATTTCATAGCTGCACTCACCATTTGTAGTGATTTTGGAGTCCCCCCAAAATAAATTCTGTTATTGTTTCCACTGCCTTCCCATCTATTTAACATGAAGCGATGGGACCAGATACCACGATCTTAGTTTTCTGAATGTTGAGTTCACTCAGTTGTGTCTGACTCTTTGCGACCCCATGGACTGGAGCAGTGCAGACCTTCCTGTCCATCACCAACTCCCAGAGCTTACTCAAACTCATGTCCATCGAGTCGGTGATGCCATCCAACTATCTCATCCTCTGTCATCCCCTTCTCCTCCCAACTTCAATCTTTCTCAGCATTAGGGTCTTATCCAATGAGTCAGTTCTTCGCATCAGGTAGCCAAATATTGGAGTTTCAGCTTCAGCATCAGTCCTTCTAATGAATATTCAGGACTGATTTCCTTTAGGATGGACTGGTTGGATCTCCTTGCAGCCCAAGGGACTCTCAAGAGTCTTCTCCAACACCACAATTCCAAAGCATCAATTCTTCGGTGCTCAGCTTTCTTTATAGTCCAACTCTCACATCTGTACATGATTATTGGAAAAACCATAGCTTTGACTAGACAGACCTTTGTTGGCAAAGTAATGTCTCTGCTTTTTAATAAACTGTCTAGGTTGGTCATAACTTTTTTTTCAAGGAGCAAGCATTTTTTAATTTCATGGCTGCAGTCACCATTTGTAGTGATTTTGGAGCCCCCGAAAATAAAGTCTCTCACTGTTTCCATTGTTTCCCCATCTATTTGCCATGAAGTGATGGGATCAGATGGCATGATCTTAGTTTTCTAAATGTTGAGTTTTAAGCCAACTTTTACACTCTCCTCTTTCACTTTCATCAAGAGACTCTTTAGTTGTTCTTCACTTTCAGCCATAAGGGTGGTGTCATCTGCATATCTGAGATATTATTGATATTTCTCCCAGCAATCTTGATTACAGCTTGTGCTTTATCCAGTCTGGCATTTTGCATGATGCACTCCGTATATAAGTTAAATAAGCAGGGTGACAATATATGCCTTGACATACTCCTTTACAGATTTGGAACCAGTCTGTTGTTTCACGACCGGTTCTAACTGTTGCTTCTTGACCTGCATACAGATTTCTCAGGAGGCAGGTCAGGTGGTCTGGCATTCCCATCTCTTTAAGATGTTCCACAGTTTGTTGTGATCCACACAAAGACTTTGGCACAGTCAATAAAGAGGAATAGATGTTTTTCTGGAGCTCTCTTGCTTTTTTGGTGATCCAACAGATGTTGGTAATTTGATTTCTGGTTCCTCTGAGTTTTCTAAATCCAGTTTGAACATCTGGAAGTTCATGGTTCACGTACTGTTGAAGCCTGGCTAGGAGAATTTTGAACATTAATTTGCTAGTGTGTAAGACGAGTGCAATCCCCTCTCTTAACAGATGAAAACCCTGGTGTTCAGAGAGGTTAGCTGGTTTGATTGCTTTGTTTGTGTAGAAATATATAGACATGTCTTGTGTTGGTATTTTTTTACTTTCGTCTCCCAAACTCATCAAGTCACCTTGATTCTGCCTTCAAGGGCCCTCTGGATTGTCTCTTCCTCTCTGTTCTTCTCTCGCCCAAGATTGATCTTGAACATCTCTCTCGATCTGTTTCAGTCTTCTCTTTTTTTCAACTGGAGCCTTAGCGTCTTTTGATCGTTTGTATTAAATCCTGGCCCAATCACAGACTTTTCAAGAAGTATCCATAGCACTCTATAACACATAGCAGTCTTTGTTAAAGTATTTGCATCAGCTTTGATTTATGTCATTGAGTGTTCTGCCTATGTTTTCCTCTAAGAGTTTTATAGTTTCTGGTCTTACATTTAGGTCTTTAATCCATTTTGAGTTTATCTTTGTGTGTGGTGTTAGGAAGTATTCTAATATCATTCTTTTATATGTAGTTGTCCAGTTTTTCCTGAAAACAGCAAAATTCTATAAAGCAATTATCCTTCAATAAAAAAAAAAAAAAAGTCCTTGCATCAGGTACATCTTTATTACTTTAAATGTTTGTTAAATGAATGAAAAGTTGTGGGGACCAGGATCTGCAGCATAGCAAACTCTCAGGTGATTCTTAATACACAAAAGTCTCAACCATTGGAGCAGTCATATCTTGTCATCATTTTATCCATTTTCAGCATTATTTCCTCCAATTTATATCCAGCACCAGTGTTCCATATATCCTTTCCTGAGTCACACTGATGGACCCTAGACATCCCCTACATGTTTGTGCATTCTTTTACAACCATGCCATTTCTCCAAATTCTCCTCTGTCTCAAACTTTGTATCTCACATCCTATTCACTTGCAGATATATTATTTTTCTTTGAAAGCTAAGTGCAAATAATATCTCTCTGGGAAAGTCTGTTTTTTGACATTTCTTGATGCCCCTCTCTACATCATATTGCCATAGAATGCAGTACAAACCTTTGTTGTAGAAATTATCTCACTTGAGTGTAATTATAATGAATCAACTAAAGGGTTATAGAGCACCAACTATGCCACAGGCTCTAACACTAAGAAAGTCATAATCCTTGCCAGCAAACGAGCAGAATAGTCATCCCCTAGCTTTTCTCA
>SJYT01054727.1:299635-311488 GCA_006410635.1 Cephalophus harveyi | reverse complement strand
GAAGAATTGATGCTTTTGAACTGTGGTATTGGAGAAGACTCTTGAGAGTCCCTTGGACTGCAAGGAGATCCAACCAGTCCATTCTGAAGGAGATTAACCCTGGGATTTCTTTGGAAGGAATGATGCTAAAGCTGAAACTCCAGTACTTTGGCCACCTCATGTTAAGAGTTGACTCATTGGAAAAGACTCTGATGCTGGGAGGGATTGGGGGCAGGAGGAGAAGGGGACGACCGAGGATGAGATGGCTGGATGGCATCACTGGCTCGATGAACGTGAGTCTGCGTGAACTCTGGGAATTCGTGTTGGACAGGGAGGCCTGACGTGCTGCAAGTCATGGGGTCGCAAAGAGTCGGACACGGCTGAGTGACTGAACTGAACTGATTCATTTCACGAAAATTATAAATTATCTGGTAAGTTACTTATCTGTTTCATTGGGTTTTATGGTGCTTTTATCTTGTTCTTTTATTGAAACATAATTCTCTATATTCTCATTTTGTTTGAATGAAATTAGCCAAATCAGTTAACTTGTTAATCAGAAATGTCCCTATTCAGTTTTGTGTGTCTAGTAATTTTCTTAGGNTTCACGAAAATTATAAATTATCTGGTAAGTTACTTATCTGTTTCATTGGGTTTTATGGTGCTTTTATCTTGTTCTTTTATTGAAACATAATTCTCTATATTCTCATTTTGTTTGAATGAAATTAGCCAAATCAGTTAACTTGTTAATCAGAAATGTCCCTATTCAGTTTTGTGTGTCTAGTAATTTTCTTAGGTGGGTGACAGCTGAAGTGAGCACAGGTCAGCGCCTTTGCCGAGTGTGCCATTGTCCCCAGTGACTTCAAGGAGAGGGTAAGGATAGAGCCAGAGGGGCTGGAGCCAGAAATTTATCCCCAGGGACTTCTACTGGGGGATGTTGACAATGGCTACTGGGAGTAGTGGAGCTGAAGCCAGAGGGGCTGGAACAGGAACTTAGCATTGGCCAGAACTTCTTCCAGGACCCTGGAAGTGACTGACTTGAAGGTGAGGTGCTGTGGAGCCAGGGACAGAGGTGGGGGTGGGGCCTCTAGGGCTGTCCCTTACTCAAGGGAGATGGAGCAGGAGCTGGAGCTTGTTAAAGGGTAAGGGTGTGCTGGGGGCAGTTGCCTAGACCACCAGGGAGTTTTCAGTCTGCTTTGTACTAAGACTATGCAGCAAGTAAATTCGTACATGTGCCATTTAAGAGTAGAGACTCAGTTTCCTGCAGCCCTCCCTTCTCCATGTCCTGAACCCGGCTGGTTTTCAAGACCAGTTAATGGAATTCACCTTCACAGGGCTGGATGCCATGTGTCAGGGGCTCAAACGCCTCACTTCTCAGGAGTATATCTGAGTTTGTGATTTCCCTTCCTTTTGTGAGTCACCTGCTGGAGTTGTGGGTCCTCATTAGATTGCTTCTCTTTTCCTCCTGCCCATCTTGCTGTGTTTTTTCTTTATACCCTTAGTTGTAGAAGAGCCATTCTGCTAATCTCTAGATTGTTCTAAGAGGGAGTCCTCCTGTATGTTGTAGTTTTTGTGTGTTTGTGGGAGAACCTGAGCTCTGGGTCTTCCTACTACACTATCTTGCTCCTGCCTTTCTATTAGTACACTGAGAAGCATTCTGACTGGTCAGTTCAGTTCAGTTCAGTCACTCAGGCATGTCTGACTTTGTGATGCCATGGACTGCTGCTCCCCAGGTTTCCCTCTCCATTACCAACTCCCAGAGCTTGCTCAAACTCATGCTTATCCAGTCGGTGATGCCATCCAACCATCTTATCCTCTGTCATCCCCTTCTCCTCCTGCCTTCAATCTTTCCCAGATTTTCTGATTGCTCAGCTAACCTAATGGAAAACTTTACCTTTAACACACAACAGTTGGTTCAATTATATGTATTAACTTGCTGCTTTCTAAAGTCTTTTATTGTTTATCCTTCTTCATCCTATGAACTGATCAAAATATTTCTGCAAACATCTAAAATCAACTCTTTCAAATTATGTCCAAAATTTTTTATAATGTGGTTTTTAATTCCTTCCTTTTCTTCATTAATTCACTGGGCCATTAAATACCTGAAAAGTTTCTTCCAGTCATAAAACAAATGAGTCCTTGAGATGTAATGTACAGTATGGTGCCTGTAGTGGAAAAAAAAAAAAGTCTGGTACTAAAATGCAGATCATTTTTTTCTCCTTCTGTCTCTTATCAGAGTACCTCCTCTTATCTAACTTTCAAAATAATGTAAATACATATTGGATTTAGCTGATTTCCTATTTACACAGAATCTCTTCTACCCTGGTAATGACCCTCATTTCCTTTTACAGAGTCTTAATGTGGATAAAATATTATTTCATTTGAATTTTAAAAATAACATTAAACTAAACAGAAACATGATTAAAATTGGAATTAAACAATCTTTCCAGATGCTCTGTTTGACACATAGCAATAATGATGAGCTGAAAATGCTCTAAATCACTTGCAGAGATTTTTAAGTTTGAATATCCTAGTAAGATGTTCATTTTGAATGCTGAATCATTAGTAAAAGAAGAGAGATTACTAAAAAAAAAAAGAAAAAAAATATGCAGCTAGGTGTTCATTAAAACAGAAACAGATGTAAACAACAAGATATATTCATTCGAATAGAATTTTGCTGACTGTTTTCTCATCCAATACTAGTCTAAAAGCAGTTTTAATTCTGTGGCTAATCTTTCCCAGTATGCTCTCAGGTCATTTAATTAAAATGATTCTGAACTAGTGAAAGAAAATGTTTTTAAAGTTTCCAACTCTCACAAAGAAACACTAAGGAACTTAACTTACACCTTCATTTTCTTCTGTGTCCAACTTTTAAATGTTCCGTAATCTCATTATGGTAAAGCAAATCTTAAATTACACTTTCAGTTCAATTCCTTAAAAAAGTCCTCTTAACAAAGTGTATTTGTTTTTACTATACTCTTCAGTATATGTGGACATTAAATCCCTCTTTTAAATCTGTAATCTTCTATTCTTTAGGGATGTAACACAGGCCAATTAAAAATACGTTCTGATAATATAAAGATGTATGGTGTTATTACTACCATGAGCACATGTGATTGGAATACTGGAGAGATATCGTTTCTTCTATTTTTTTAATTTATCACTTTTTTAGAAACTTCTTAGAGAGTTTTAATCTTTCTCAGTTTCTAACATAGACAATTGTGTAAAACTGTCTTACTGCTTTTGCTTCATACTGAAGATTTTGCTGCTTATTATATAACATTTTCATTTCATCTCTGAATATTTTCTAATAAAATTGATTCTTGCACATAATTTATTTATATGTTTTACAAGTTCTAAACATAACATATTTTCTTCTGATTATCTTTTTTCCTCATCTGTTATCATTACTATATTACATATATATATTTATTCATAACACAGTTTTAGATTTACAAAGAAAATTAACAAGATAGTACAATGTATTCCCATATACATGCATTATTCTTGCAATTTCTCCCATTATTAACATCTTACATTGGCACAATATATTTGCTACAATTAATGAATCAATGTTGATATACCACTATTAGCTAAAAATCTTAACAGTAGATATGCTGGTTTATTCCAGTTTCCTTAGTTTTCACCTAATGTTATTTTTTGGTTCCAAGATACCACATTACATATAGTTATCATGTCTCCTTAGGCATCAGTTGGCTGTGACAGTTTGTTAAACTTTACTTGTTTGTAATGATCTTTACAGTTTTGAAGAGTACTGATTAGATATTTTGTATAATGTCCCACAATTGGGACTTGTCATATTCTTTTTTTTTTAATGATTACATTGGGTTATTTTTGGAGGTGAGTATATAACAAAGAAAAAATGTAATTTTTTCCAATGGTACATTTTATCATCATGAATTATCATGAGTAGATTTTAACTTAACCCCTGGGTGAGATAGTGTTTGTCAGATTTTTCCAACATAAATTTAGTCTTTTTTTCCCCTTCTCAAACCTTAATTTTTTGGGTGGAATAGCCCTGGGCAGCTATGAATGAGGTATTATGACCCACCTCCTTGAGAAAAAGTATCTACATAAATTATTTTGGAATTTTACTTCTTGGGACACTTGAGCCTTCTTCCACATTAATTTATTTAATGCAGTCATTTATTTGCATCAGTGTGGATACTTTATACTTTGGGTGGTAATCTAATACTATCTTATGTTCTTGTTCAAGTTATTCCAGCTTTGGAGATTGGGAACTCTTTTTTTCAATTGGCTCTTGTATTCTCCCCACATACCCCCATTCTCCCTTATCATTTTTTTTTAAATTTCCTGTGGGATTCTCCCTTTGTTTTTGGTACTACTTAACCTTCTAATGTCCATATTTTCTTTTATATTTATTGCCCCAAACCTAGAATCAACCATTGCCCCAAGAGACCGGATTACTGTTTTTGGAGAGTAGTTTTAGAAAACAAGATCTGGGCTCTAGTTCTACTCATTGCCAGGTGACCATGAATGTTCCTATCCATTTCAGCTACAGAACAAAGATATATTTGTATATAGTAATACATGCTTAATTATTTAAGTATAAATTCTTATACTTTTTTCATATTCTACTTCTTTATATAATCATCTGTATTTATGTTAAGCTGAATATGTTTATACTGCTCTCCAATTATGATCTATTAAGATGTGGATTGTTCTAGGCTATTCCTCTGGTTTATCTGTATATTCCCATTCCACATTGAGAAATTGGTTCCCACTATCTGTAAACTATTTACATATTTGTTCAGTTCCAAGTACAAGTATGGCAGTGTCAGAATTGCTAACTCATACTCCATGGGGATCTGTAGTATCTAGAATACAGTACTTATATTTTCTTTTACCTTTAATTTGTCATTTATCAAAGTTACTTAGGTCAGCATTTTTTCACACACCTCTTCAGTGAAATTGTTTCATGTTTGTATAAAGCAGTTAGTTCTTCTTATTATAGTCTGCATTCTTTTATAAGATCTCTAACTTCCTAAACTTTTTTAATTTGCATACATTAAGATCTGATCTTTATGTTTTCAAATTAGAAGTGAGATTTGGGGTAATTTATTTATCTATAAGTGTGTGTGGCTGTGCAATATTGCATGACATTTTAGCTTATTTTCCATTTGTATACATATACTGATTATTAAATATCTACAAATTATATACACATTTGGCTACCTTTTCCCCTTAATTGTACTTAAAGACAGTACCAGAATGTGACTCATACAGATTTGGTCACCTGAAAGTGTATTGTTTTGTTTTGGTGTTGTTCTTATGTCTTAAGTGCCCCCTGAGTAGTGAGCAGTGTTCTCTAGAAATTAGTCAGAGAAACTTCAGTAGGAATTTTTCTGGGTTTCTTAAAGTATTATTAACAAAAAAGTTGTGTAACATGATGTTTTTTAAGGTATATATTATGATGGTTTAATGTAGGTATATATTGAAAATGACTACCAAATCATTAATTAGCACATACATTATCAAATATAATTATAGTTATCAACCACAGTTACTTTTTTGTGGTGAGAACATTTAAGATCTGCTCTCTTAGAAAGCTTCAAGTATACAATATATCATTTCAATAATATTTATCTATAGTCACCATGCTGTACATTAGGTCTTCAGAACATAGTCATCCTACATAACTAAATGTTTGTGTCCCCCGCCTTGACCAACATCTCCCCATTTCCTTCAACCAACATTCTACTTTTTGCTTTTATAAGTTAAACATTTTTTTAGATTTTACATAGAAGTAATATCATACATACAAGTATTTGACTTTCTGTGTTTTCTTACTTCACTTAGCATCATGTCTTGGATGTCCAGGTTTATCTATACTGTTGCAAATGACACTATCATCAGGGAAATGCAAATCAAAAGCATGATAAGATATCGTCTCATGACTGTAAGGATAATATTATAAAAAAGACAAGAGATTACAAGTATTGGAGAGGGTGTGAGGTAAAGGGAACCTTTGTACACTGTTGATGGAAATGTAAATTGGTGCAGCCAATAGAAAAACAATATGGAGGTCCCTCAAAAACTAATAGAACTGCCATACGGCCCAGCAGTTCCACTCCTGAGGATATATATGAAGGAAGTGAAATCAGTCTTTCAAAGACATATCCGTCCATTGCAGCATTATTCACAATAGCCAAAATATATAGAAACAACCTAAGGGTCCATTGACAGATGAATGGACAAAAAAAAAAAAAACAGTGAGAAACAATAATATTATCCAGCTTAATGAAGAAGGAATCCCTGCTATTAGAAACTATTTTCATAAGAGTTGTCAACTACCACTAGCTATAGCTTGGCCAAATTGCAAAGCCATAGCAGGTCAGTTTCCCAACTGTAAAGATCTACAGTCTTCTGGCTTTACCAGCTCCTTCTATTTTTCTTGTCCTCTACTTCACTGTCGGAGAAGGCAATGGCACCCCACTCCAGTACTCTTGCCTGGAAAATCCCATGGACAGAGAAGCCTGGTAGGCTGCAGTCCATGGGGTTGCGAAGAGTCATACACGACTGAGAGACTTCACTTTCACTTTTCACTTTCATGCATTGGAGAAGGAAATGGCAACCCACTCCAGTGTTCTTGCCTGGAGAATCCCAGGGATGGGGGAGCCTGGTGGGCTGCCGTCTATGGGGTCGCACAGAGTCGGACACGACTGAAGTGACTTAGAGGCAGCTACTTCACCATGCTAGCAATTAATATGTCCGATTTAATTCTAATTAAATACAAATAACTAGATACCCATGCTAATGACATATGAAGGTTATTAAAGGCTATTATGAAGGTTATTAAAGGCTATTATATAGGTTATTAAAACTTTCAGGTGACAGTGGTAAAGTGGAAAAGAATCTTCCTGCCAATGCAGGAGATGTGAGTTTGATCCCTGGGTTGGGAAGACCCCTTGAAGGAGGAAATAGCAACCCACTCCAGTATTCTTGCCTGGACATTCCCGTGGACAGAGGATCCTGTCACAAAGAGTTGGACATGACTGAGCAATCAACTGAGCACACATGCAGACACATAGTTTAAAAATTTGTAATAATTCAGGGCTCTTATTCTAAGCAAGAAATTATACTAAATGTTTTGGATGCTTTAGTTCATTTAATGTTTACCACAACTGTATCAACCAGTTATAATTATTATATCCATCTTATAAATAAGGAAACTGATAAAACAGCTAAACAGTGGTAGAATGGGGAGCTTGAACAAAAGTCTGACTCCAGTCTCATATTGTCAACTATTGTCCAAATATAATTTAGAGGTGTAGATAGTACCTTTTTCAGTCAATGACAAAGGCTTTATCAGCTTAGAAAGAGTTCAGGTTTTATAATCATATATAACTCATCTGCATACCTGAGGTTACTGATATTCTCCCAGAAATCTTGATGCCAGCTTGTGCTTCATCCAGCCTGACATTTCACATGATGTACTCTCCATATAAGTTAAATAAGTAGGGTGACAATATACAGCCTTGTTGTATTCCTTTCTCAATTTTGAACCAGTCCATTGTTCCATGTCCGGTTCTAACTATGGCTTCTTGACTTTCATACAGGTTTCTCGGGAGGCAGGTAAGGTGGTCTGGTATTCCCATCTCTTTAAGAATTTCCACAGTTCGTTGTGATCCACACAGTAAAAGGCTTTAGCATAGTCAATGAAGCAGAAGTAGATGTTTTTCTGGAATTTTCTTGCTTTTTCTATGATCCAACGAATGTTGGCAATTTGATCTCTGGTTCCTATTAGGGACAATTAAATTATGTTCCTATAAAATCTTTCAGTTTATTTTAATTATATGTTAAGTGTTTTCTCCTGACCTTTTAAATTTGTGTTATTTTTTAAAATGTAAAACAAGTTTTAAATTTTAATAGAAGAATATATACAAATAGAATGATCCAGAATTATGTATAAAAATCCTGTCCTTATCTCTTCATTGTATTTCCAGATTTTAGACTGATGTACTATTATGAAAGATTAAAAAAAAAGTTATTTTTATTTCCTAATTTGCCCCATTCACCTATAATTTTTATGAAATATACTATTATCCATATGATACTAGTATTCTTATAATTTTAAAGAATATTTTCTTCCTTATTTCTTCATATCAATTTTAGGCATTGTATATTGCCCCATTGATATAAAAGATAAAGAATTTAGTCTGCCTGCATTTTAACTTTTTCCTTACTTCAGTGTTTTTGCAAGTTAAACAATTTGAAACTATTAAAAGAATACCATAACATTTACTCTGTTCCTACAACTGTAATTAAGTCTTCAGTGCACTGTTTTTCTGTTGAATCACTTTATGCCCCACATGAATGTATACACTATTATGATTAAGTCAGTACTTTTTACAGAACCAAGTCTTGACTGAACACATAAAGAAGGGAACATAATCCTTTGTTACTAAATCCTACTGCTTGAAAGAGATCATCTCTGCCTTCAAGTTTCAAAGGCCTCCTTTTAACTTCTTGCAAGCTCTCTTTGATTCTTTTTGATAACACTCAATTGCTGCTGATTTGTTTGGTTCATGTTGTCCTTTCTTAGGTATTTCTTTTTCTTTTACTGTGGTTTATCCTGACAAAAGATCATATTTATGATAATCACATAACTTTTTTTTTTTTTTTTTGCTCTGGTATGTTTAAAGATATTTTTTTCTCTTTACATTTGCCTAAGTATATAAAATTCTGGGTTCAAATAATCATCCCTTAGAAATTTGAATTAGTAGGTTTTTAGGTTTTGTTTTTGTCTTTTGACTTTCTGTCATTCAGTATTATTGTTTATGTCAGTTTCAGTATCACTTTTCATAGGTAATGTGTTACTTTTTTCCTCTGGAAGGGCTAAGATAAATCAGTACAGAGAGCTGAGTGTAAATTCTTGGTGGGTTTTGTGTTTTTTGGTAAAGAGTGCTTATAGGCACGTTTTCATGGGGGTGATTTTGTGGTGAGATATCTAGTTGGAGGAGATAGGCGACCCTTTCATTGCTGAAGTAGGAGGTCCTTATTTTGCTGGATGAATCCCACTGGCCTAGCTATTCAGAATTCAGTGTTTAGATTAGTCTAATAGCTACATCAGGGTCCACTCCTCTCTTTTGTATTTGCCCACTGCAAATTTTCATAATTTCCCTTTGGAATCACTCCTATTATCTCAGTGTTCTGAGCTGCCATGTTCCTTACATATATTTCCTGTCAATCCAATCTCTTTGGCCTTATAATCTGGATTTCTTCAAATATTCAGTTCCAATTCTGACTCATTTTCTGGGTTTGAGGAACATTTATTATTTTTCTTAATTGTGTTTTGTCATCTCCATTTGATCACTGGAAACACAAGGAAGGAAAATAGTTGCTGGATCATACATTTTTCAACTTGCTTGAAATTTCTGGTTTTCCTTAAAAACTTCATAAAATAATATATAGAAGGGTCATTGCCCCAATTTTGTATAATTGTAGAACATAATCTAAGCACATTAACATAACATTTAAGACTTTCTGCCTTTAAGAATAGTGCATTCCATTTTAATATCTTTATAGCTTCAGTGCTTTATTCCTAGACAGGTGGGATTCTATAATGACCCTCAAAATTCCTAGCTGGGCTTCCCTGGTGGCTCAGAGGTTAAAGCGTCTGCCTCTAATGCGGGAGACCCGGGTTCGATCCCTGGGTCGGGAAGATCCCCTGGAGAAGGAAATGGCAATCCACTCCAGTATTCTTGCCTGGAGAATCCCACGGACGGAGAAGCCTAGTAGGTTACAGTCCACGGGGTCGCAAAGAGTCGGACACGACTGAGCGACTGAACTGAACTGAACTATGTATACACATCTTCTCCCTGTTATTCAATTACAATTTAATCTGTTCTACTGTGAAGTGATTTTGCAGGTGCAATTAGGATCCCAAATTAGTTGACTTTAAGATGATCTCATTATGCTTAACCTAATCTCATAAGCTTCAGCAGTATGAGAACCGAGAAATTCCAGACATACAAGCTGGATTTAGAAAAGGCAAAGGAACCAGAGAACAAATTGCCAGCATTTGTTGGATCATAGAGAAAGCAAGGGAATTCCAGAGAAACATCTACTTCTGCTTCATTGACTACATTAAAGCATTTGACTGTGTGGATCACAACAAACTGTGCCAAATTCTTAAAGAGATGGGAGTCCCAGACCACCTTACCTGTCTCCTAAGAAACCTGTATACAGGTCAAGAAGCAACAGAATCAGACATGAAACAACAAACTAGTTCAAAATTGGGAAAGGAGT
Organism: Cephalophus harveyi; assembly: GCA_006410635.1. Classification (NCBI taxonomy): domain Eukaryota; kingdom Metazoa; phylum Chordata; class Mammalia; order Artiodactyla; family Bovidae; genus Cephalophus; species Cephalophus harveyi. The sequence continues at coordinate 301,219 of SJYT01054727.1, read as the reverse complement.
ATGTCAAGGCTGTATATTGTCACACTGTTTATTTAACTTATATGTACAGGGAGTGCCTATGTGCTAAGTTGCTTCAGTTGTGTCCAACTCTTTGCAGCCCTATGGACTGTAGCTCACCAGGTTTCTCTGTCCATTAGGATTCTCCAGGCAAGAATACTGGAGTAGGTTGCTATGCCCTCTTCTAGTGTTTCCTCCAATTCCAGGGATTCAACCTGCTTCTCTTGGGTCTTCTGCATTGGCAGGCAGGTTCTTTAGCACTAACGCCACCCAAAAAGCCCAAATGTAGAGTGAATTGGATGAATCAAGGTGGAATCAAGATTGCAGGGAGAAATATCAACAACTTCAGTAGGTAGTTGATACCACTCTAATGGCAGAAGAGAAGACTCTTGAGAGTCCCTTGAACTACAAGGAGATCAAACCAGTCAATACTAAAGGAAATTAACCCTGAATATTCATTGGAAGGACTGATGCTATAGCTGAAGTTCCAATATTTTGGCCACTGGATGTGAAGAGCTGACTCATTGGAAAAGATCCTGATTCTGGGAAAGATTGAGGGCAATGGGACAAGGAGGTGACAGAGGATGAGATGATAGGATGGCACCACCAACTCAATGGACATGAGTTTGAGGAAACTCTGGGAGAGAATGGAAGACAGTGATAGCCAGCTGGCTTTGAAGTTGTACAGGGATCTATGGAAAGAAATGCCACAAACACTAATAGTTTAGAGGTCTCTGAGTGACAGCCAGCAAGGAAACAATCCTATAGTCACAAAGAACTGAATTTTGCCAACAACAAGGTTTAACTTGGGAACACATATTTCCCTGGTAGCTCAGATGATAAAAAATCTGCCCATATTGCAGGAGACCTTGGGTTGGGAAGATCCACTGAAGAAAGGAATGGCTACCCACTCCAGTATCTTTGCCTAGAGAATAATTCTGTGGACAGAGGAGCCTGGCAAGCTACAGTTCATCGGATGGCAAAGAAACAGACACAACTTAGTGACTAACACACTTCTTTCTGGATGAAAACTCAGTGCTAACTGACACCTTGATTTCAGCTTTGTCTACCCTGAGCTGAGAGCACAGTCACTGTGTCTGACATTTAACCATAGGAACCATAACAAATAAAAGTGTGTCATTTTAATCCCTTAGTTTGTGTGATTTTTTTCAGAGAGATATGCAAAATTAACGCATTTTCTCATCATTCTACATTTCTTATTATAAACTCTAAACATTCCTTCTACAGCTCCATGTCTTTGTTTCTGATTTGAAAACTACCTGTGATGTCCTTTCTTCTATCTCAAAGATTTTCATTATATTGGTTTTTTGTTTGTTTGTTTTATTTATTTATTTTTTCTCAAGTATACAAAGCTTTTACATTTCATCATAAATTCTTTTTGGGAAACTTGAAATCTCTTATCTTCTGAAAAAAAATGGCTCTGTATCTCATATATGATGTATTTTATTCTGCCAAAATTTATATTGCTGAAAGCAAACTATACTTGTGACACTCCAAGTACTGACACTAACAAACTAAGAAAACTCCTTTAAATGGATGAAATATTTTAATAGAAAATATCATATT
>SJYT01054727.1:241326-299606 GCA_006410635.1 Cephalophus harveyi | reverse complement strand
AGATTTTTCATCATCTAAATAATAAAATAACAATATTATGTCATATAAACATATAATATTTAGTAGTTTGAAAAACATTATATTTATTATTTTATTTGATTTTATAAAAATTCTAAAAGCTGGAAAGTTCATATTTAATAGCTGAGGATATAAACTTTTAACAATATGATTCATAAAGTCATAGTGATAACTACAAATAAATCATATCCTCCCAATCTATCTTGTAACTTAAACCTAATATTTCCCCCACATATCTTATATTCCCCTGTTTTGGTAAGCTTCTGCTAGAAAAAAATAATTATTTCTTAGGTACTGTGTTAATTTTCTATTGCTTTTGTACTAAATTATTGCAAATTTAACACAATTTGTCTGGAGAAGACAATGGCCCCCCACTCCAGTACTCTTGCCTGGAAAATCCCATGGGTGGAGGAGCCTGGAAGGCTGCAGTCCATGGGGTCCGCTAAGAGTCGGACACAACTGAGTGACTTCACTTTCCCTTTTCACTTTCATGCATTGAAAGGCATGAAAGGAAATGGCAACCCACCCTAGTGTTCTTGCCTGGAAAATCCCAGGGACAGGGGAGCCTGGTGGGCTGCCATCTGTGGGGTAGCACAGAGTCGGACACGACTGAAATGACTTAGCAACACAAACTGTCAGAGTCCTAAAAGCAACATGTCATCAGGGCTTTGTTTCTTCTAGATGCTATGGGATAGAATCAATGTTCTTGCCTTTTCCAGTTTTAAGAAGCTGCCTTCATTCTTTGGATCATAACCCCTTCCCTCATCTTCAAAGTCAGCAAGAGGATACTATCTTCAAATTTCTCCATCTCACTCTCTCTTTCCCTTTCTTCTTATCCATCACCTCTGCTTCTGTGATCATATGTCCTGTGACTCTGACTCTCCTGTCCCCTTTTTCAATTCTAAGGATGCTTGTGATCATATCTGGCCTTACCTGGCTAATCCAGGAACATTTCCCCCTTTCACAGTCCTTAGTTTAGGGATATCTGTGAAGTCTCTTTGCTATGCAAGGTAGTATATTTGCAGATTCCGGGGTTTAAGATAGAAACATTTTAGGGAACCAGTTTTCTTTCTATCAAAGGTAACTTTGGTTAGAATTATGAGAGCTGTATCAATGGTTTTATCTAGTATTAAGATTAGCAGACTTTAGGGACTTCCCTGGTGGTCCAGTAGTTAAGAATCTGCCTTGCAATGCGAGGCACAGGGGTTTGATCCCTGGTCAGGGAACTAAGGTCCACGAGACATGGAGCCTCTAAGCTTGCACAATAACTTCTGAAGCCTGCATGCTCTGGAGCCCATGAAACATGACTAGAGTTGCACACCACAGTGAAAGACCCACATGATGCAATGAACATCTACCTTCAGAAATTATTTAGTATTTGTGTTACACAATTAAATATATTTGTTAATAAAACTTTTATTTTACATTAAACTGGTTTAAATAAGCTTTCTGATATTTCTTTATACAGTTATGCCTAGATTAATTAGCATTTTTTAAAAAGAGTTTTTTGGTGCAGGTTTTCAAGATAAAGTAATCTTTGAGTCATTGAATTCAATCTCAAATGAGATCCCTATAGAATACATAAACTTCTACCCTTTAACTTTTGGATTAGAATAAGGAAGAGAAAAAAAAATTGATATTTACTGAGTGAAAGGAAATAAATGTGCTTTGCATATTTGTTTTCTTCATTTTACAAATGGTGGAAGGATCACCAAGGGTCACACAGACAGCAAATGGTGAAGTCAAATATCATCTCTTGAAGTATCCTCAAACTCGTAATTTATCCTTCCTGTAGAATAATACTGACATATGTTTACAGTGAAACTAATGTTAACATATTACCATGAGTGTATAATTTGGGAAGTTTTCTGAATACCTTAAATTCCAATTTTGGGCGGATAGTGATGTACTCAATTCAATACTGAAAATCTAGCCTCCTGGAGATTTCCCACATTTTCTTAAGACAAAGTGGCAGGAAATGAAGTCCCTAAAATCTGTCTGTAGTTATCAGGAGTCTTCTGAAAATAACTAAGAGATATCTATAGTTATTAGATTAGATATTATCCTAAGCATTTTAAATTAACTGCCCATAGGCTAGAGAAAAGCAGTACTTTGGAGTGTAAAATGCTTATTTACTAAAAAGAAGAAAAGAAAACAATGTAGTAGTTTTAATGTCAATGATTTTTAAATAGATCAGATAAATGAGTGAGTAAGCCAAAACAAAATTTTTTATTTTATATTTATTATTACTTTTTCACATCTTTTGATCCTCTTATTTCTACCTTCTCCCAACTGGCAATTTTGCTTGAGGGTCTTAAAACTAACTCATTTTGTTTTAACCAATCAAGGAAAATTTTGAATAAAATGTTGATTATATAAATAATATGAGAAAAATCAATGCATGTTTTACTTTTTAGGTGAAATTCACATAGCATAAAATACACCATAATAAAGTGAACAATTCACTTTATTATACAAATTGTTCATAAATTCAGTGGCATTAATGCACTCACCATTCTGTGAAACTATCATCTCTATCTAGCTTCATATTTTCATCACCCAAAAAAGAGACCCCATACACTTTAAAGAGTCACTCCCCATTTTCCCCTACCCCAACCCAAAGTCACTCTGCTTTCCGTATCTATGGGTTTTGCTTTATAAAAATTTCATATAAATGGAATCATATAATATGTGACATTTTATGTCTTGCTTAACTTAGCACAACATTTTTGAAGTATATCCATGTTGTATATTCCTTTTTCATGGGTAAATAACGTTCCATTGTATGGATATACCATGATTTGTCCATTTATCATCGATGGACACTTGGATTATCTTCCTCTCTGACTGTTGCAAATAGTGCTTATGTGTTCATTTGTGTGCAAGTATTTTTTAAATTTGTTTTGAAACACTTTATGTATATATGTAGGAATGGAATTGATAGATTATAGATAATTATATGTTTAATTTTTGAGCATCTGCCAGAGAACACTCAATAGCAACTGCCCATTTTGCATTGCCAATAGAAATTAAAATGAGTTCTAATTTCTCCATATCTTTGCCAACATATGCTATTTTCCTTTTAAAAAAGTATCCATCCTAATAATTATGAAATGCCATCTCATTGCTAAGCATACTTTCCTGTTCTTGTTTGCCATTTTCATAGCTTCATTAGATAAATGTCTGTCCAAACATTTTGCCCATTTTTAAATATTTGGTTGTTGAAATTTTAAAATTATAAATCATTGGCTATATGTGTTCATTGTCTTTGAGCCTATCTTACTTACACCCAAAAGTTTGTGCCTTCCATCCCTCCCACCCTATACTGCCCCTCCCCTGGTTCCCACTGGTAACTACTAATTTATTCTCTATCTTCTTTTTTGTTATTTTCACTAGTTTGCTGTACTTTTTAGATTCCATATATAGTTGGATACTTGACTGTTATTTTATTTGCAAGTATTTTTCCCATTCTGTAGGTTATCTTTTCACTTACTTTGTTTGATGCACACAAGTACTTAATCTTAATTTATTCCCATTTGTCTATGCTTTTCTTTTGCTGATCTTGCTTTTGGTGTCATATGCAAGAACCATTGCCAAAACTATGGTTGTGAAGATTTAGCCCTATGATTCCCTTCAGAGCTGTGTAGATTTAGCTTTTATATTTAGTTTTTGATCCATATTGAACTAATTTTTATAAAAGGTGTGTTGGGTGTCTTTGATTGTGTTCAAAAATGCTGCCCTGATAGAGCTCTGTGCCTTACCCTTCATGTAGTTATTATTATAAGTTACATTTTTCTACATTATATACACAATGCATAGATTTATTATTACAGAATTATAATTTGTATTTTAAAACACACATAAGTAAAAGAGTAGCTACAAAGCAAAATACAGTCATACTGGCTTTTATATTTACCTATGGAGTTACCTTTACCAGTGTACTTTATTTTTTCATATGACTTTAAGTTACTCTTTTGTGTTTTAACTTCAGCCTGAGGGGCTCCCTTTAGCTTTTCTTATAAGACAAGTCTATTAGCAGCAACTCCCTTAGTTTTTGATTATTTGGTAATACCTTAATTTTACTCTTTATTTCTGAAATATTGTTTTGCCAGATACAATATTTTTGATCGACAGTTTGTTTTTTCTGCAGATAGGTAGGAAAGACAAAGGTGAATTAAAATGCCAGAAAGCTCTCCTACCGTGTTTAAATCATCTTTTTCTTGATTCACCAGTTGCTTGGTTGTTATTAAACCTTGACTGTTTTCCAGAGTTTTGACAAAGTTGATTCTGAAAATTTTTACTTATTTTTTGTTTCTGCGTAGGGTCAGCTTCCCAGAACTTTTGCTCTGCCATTTTCACTGACATCACACAATAATAGTTTCTAAACATTTGGAAAGATTTTTAACTTGCATCTCCATGCAGGGGGCTTCCCAGGTGGCTAAGTGGTAAAGAATCTGCATGCCAATATAGGAGACACAGAAGACGTGGGTTTGATCCCTGGATTGGGTAGATCCTCTGGAGAAGGAAATGGCAATCCATTCCAGTATTCTTGCCTGTGAAATCCCATGGGCAGAGGAGCCTGGTGGGTTAGTCCATGGAGACACCAAAAGGTTGAACAGAATTGAGTGACTAAACAGCAGTCTTCACGTAGCCGTGTAGCTCTAAAATCCCAGCATCACATTCCTGTAATGTTTCTCCTGCGATCTAACCATGGCCAGTGCTCATTTCTATGAGATCTGCCGTCTATAAGGGTCTCATAGATCCCTTACCTTAGGACTCCTCAAGCTGATTTCATCCCAGATACTCAAGTACTGCTTTCATGTTTGTTCTCTGGCTCTTGGCTGCCTCTGTCAAGCTCTCCATGCTCTTGAGATGTGAAGCAGAATTCAAGCAGCCCCCAGGGTGCAGGTCAGCAAGATCGCAATGCCCAGCTCTGGTCTCAGTGCCTAGAACATAGCTTATCCTGGGCAGGCCTGTCCTGCCACACGTGAAGTTTTGAATGATTATTCAGCATTAGGTTCACTTAGAAAGTTATAAGCCAGTATCTCAAATCAGGTGCTTTTTTTTTCTCTCCAGCACGAGTCCTTACATTTCCATACAGTTTGGAGGCTCTATCCCTTGGGATTTCAAGTTACCATTTTATTGCCAAGAGACATCACAGGGGTGAATGTGAAACCCACTGTGGCTTAGAAGTTTGCATATCTCACAAATTGAAACAGTTATATCTAAAATGCTCTGTGGGTATAATTTCCATGCTTCTGGCAAGGGACAAACCTGGTTTGCACTCAAGGAAGTCACCAGTTATGGCTTCCCACCAAGTATTAATAAATCCTTCACAATCTCCTCAGCTCAAATGCAGTTTTCAAAATAGGAGTTATTTCCAGTTATAAGTAAAATTGTCTAATAACACAATATTCCATCTTTATTATATGCCTAAGAATCAACTATAAGTTACATCAATGTTAAATTACTCTATAGAGAAAATGTTTGTCAACTCTTTGATCATTTTTTATTATAAATACATGATAAATCTTTCATAATTATATATATATATAAATATTAACAGAGAGAAATCAAAAAAGTATATATCTTTTTATATAATGTGATACTGTATTTCTCACAGATTTTGAGTCCTACGGTCCCTACATATTATTCTCCCACCATACATATGCCAAAAAGATGATTAAAATATTAACCAACCCACAATTATTCCATGATGTTAAAGATCATGTATGTAAAACTCCACCAGATTTGTTTTCATTTTGTATTGCATATAATGATTTACCTGTGCATGTTCAAAGATCTTGGAAGTATTTGGAACACTCTCATTATTTGTGTGGTAAGTCACTTCAGTCGTGTTTGACTCTTTGTGACCCTACGGTCTATAGCCTGCCAGGCTCATCTGTCCTGATATTCTCCAGGCAAGGCTACTGGAGTGGATTGCTGTGCCCTCTTCCAGGGGAGTGTGCCAACCAAGGGATCAAACCTGTGTCTCTTATGTCTTCTGCATTGGCAGGTGTGTTCTTTACCACTAGCACCACTATTTATTAGGCCATAAACATGAATGTGGGGTTCCCAAATAGCACTAGTGGTAAAGAAACCACCTGCAGGTTCAATCCCTGGTTGAGAAGATACCCTATAGAAGGAAAAGGCAATCAACTCCATTATTCTTGCCTGGAAAATTCCATGAACAGAGGAGCCAGGTGGGCTATATTCCATGGGGTCACAAAGAATTGAATGCAACTAAATGACTAAGCACATAAACATGAATGTATGATAGGAAGATACGTACAATGATAATTTTTGTTTCAGCCTTAAAGTATATCTATTATTTATATTTCAAATTGAAATTTAAAAATCTCATAGTAAAGCAGGCTAACAAAGAAAAAAATGGCAAAATAGCATATAATGGAAAACAAAAGTATAATACCTCTAATTTTACCTTACAAAGAAAAATATTCATTAACATTTATGTATTTCTAGCATTTTTAGTCTTCTATAGCTACTGATGTGCTGTGCTCAGTCATTTCAGTTGTGTCTGACTCTGTGCAGCCCCATGGACTGTAGACTGTCAGATTCCTCTCTCTGTGTAATTCTCCAAGCAAGGATACTGGATTGGGTTGCCATATCCTTCTCCAGGGGATCTTCCAGACCCAGGGATCAAACCTGAGTCTCTTACATCTCTGTGTCTCTTACATCTCTGTGTCTCTTACATCTCCTGCATTGGCAGATGGGTTCTTTACCACTAGGGCTCACCTGGGAAGTCCTCTATAGCTACAGATACCTTTATATTGTAAAATCATGAGCATGCCACTTTAAAAACTAGCGTTATAATACAACAATATTCCAGATATATTAAACTCTTAGTATTACTGGTAGTTCAGTTCAGTCGCTCAGTCATGTCCGACTCTTTGTAACCCTATGAACTGCAGCATGTGAGGCCTCCTTGTCCATCACTAACTCCTGGAGTTCACCCAAACCCATGTCCATTGAGTCGGTGATGCCATCCAACCATCTCATCCTCTGTCTTCCCTTTCTCCTCCTGCCCTTTTTTATATAATGTGATACTGTATTTCTCACAGATTTTGAGTCCTACGGTCCCTACATATTATTCTCCCACCATACATATGCCAAAAAGATGATTAAAATATTAACCAACCCACAATTATTCCATGATGTTAAAGATCATGTATGTAAAACTCCACCAGATTTGTTTTCATTTTGTATTGCATATAATGATTTACCTGTGCATGTTCAAAGATCTTGGAAGTATTTGGAACACTCTCATTATTTGTGTGGTAAGTCACTTCAGTCGTGTTTGACTCTTTGTGACCCTACGGTCTATAGCCTGCCAGGCTCATCTGTCCTGATATTCTCCAGGCAAGGCTACTGGAGTGGATTGCTGTGCCCTCTTCCAGGGGAGTGTGCCAACCAAGGGATCAAACCTGTGTCTCTTATGTCTTCTGCATTGGCAGGTGTGTTCTTTACCACTAGCACCACTATTTATTAGGCCATAAACATGAATGTGGGGTTCCCAAATAGCACTAGTGGTAAAGAAACCACCTGCAGGTTCAATCCCTGGTTGAGAAGATACCCTATAGAAGGAAAAGGCAATCAACTCCATTATTCTTGCCTGGAAAATTCCATGAACAGAGGAGCCAGGTGGGCTATATTCCATGGGGTCACAAAGAATTGAATGCAACTAAATGACTAAGCACATAAACATGAATGTATGATAGGAAGATACGTACAATGATAATTTTTGTTTCAGCCTTAAAGTATATCTATTATTTATATTTCAAATTGAAATTTAAAAATCTCATAGTAAAGCAGGCTAACAAAGAAAAAAATGGCAAAATAGCATATAATGGAAAACAAAAGTATAATACCTCTAATTTTACCTTACAAAGAAAAATATTCATTAACATTTATGTATTTCTAGCATTTTTAGTCTTCTATAGCTACTGATGTGCTGTGCTCAGTCATTTCAGTTGTGTCTGACTCTGTGCAGCCCCATGGACTGTAGACTGTCAGATTCCTCTCTCTGTGTAATTCTCCAAGCAAGGATACTGGATTGGGTTGCCATATCCTTCTCCACGGGATCTTCCAGACCCAGGGATCAAACCTGAGTCTCTTACATCTCTGTGTCTCTTACATCTCTGTGTCTCTTACATCTCCTGCATTGGCAGATGGGTTCTTTACCACTAGGGCTCACCTGGGAAGTCCTCTATAGCTACAGATACCTTTATATTGTAAAATCATGAGCATGCCACTTTAAAAACTAGCGTTATAATACAACAATATTCCAGATATATTAAACTCTTAGTATTACTGGTAGTTCAGTTCAGTCGCTCAGTCATGTCCGACTCTTTGTAACCCTATGAACTGCAGCATGTGAGGCCTCCTTGTCCATCACTAACTCCTGGAGTTCACCCAAACCCATGTACATTGAGTCGGTGATGCCATCCAACCATCTCATCCTCTGTCTTCCCTTTCTCCTCCTGCCCTCACTCTTTCCCAACATCAGGGTCTTTTCCAGTGAGTCAGTTCTTCACATCAAGTGGCCAAACTCCTGGGGTTTCAGCTTCAACATCAGTCCTACCAATGAACACCAGGACTGATTTCCTTCTGATGGACTGGTTGGATCTCCTTGCAGTCCAAGGGACTCTCAAGAGTCTTCTCCAACACCACAATTCAAAAGCATCAATTCTTCAGCACTCAGCTTTCTTCACAGTCCAATTCTCACATCCATACATGACCACTGGAAAAACCATAGCCTTGACTAGATGGACCTTTGCTGACAAAGAAATGTCTCTGCTTTTCAATATGCTGTCTAGGTTGGTCATAACTTTCCTTCCAAGGAAAGTCTTTTAATGTCATGGCTCCTATCACCATCTGCAGTGATTCTGAAGCCCAGAAAAACAAAGTCAGCCACTGTTTCCACTGTTTTCCCATCTATGTGCCATGAAGTGATGGGACCAGATGCCATGATCTTAGTTTTCCGAATGTTGAGCTTTAAGCCAACTTTTTCAGTCTACTCTTTCACTTTCATCAAGAGGTTCTTTATATAAGGCAAAACCAATAAAATATTGTAAAATAATTAGCCTCCAATTAAAATAAATAAATTTAAATTAAAAAAGGGGTCTTTAGTAGCTGCATGGTATTTCCTTATGAAATTGAACCATAATTCTAAATGTACTTTTGGCTACTGAAGTTGTTTGTATATTTTTTAAAATAAAAGTGTCAATATTTCTTAGACTCAAGTTTCCATCACTTTGTCTGTATACCAAAGATCTTATTGAGATTTTTGCTAACAAATTTTCAAAGCCTCCTATTGTATGAGAAGTTAATCACTGCAATCCTGTGCCAATTCAATTTGACAAGCATTCATGAGTACTTACAATGTGGAAGACACTTCTGATCCAGCACTTAAGAAAATGAACTGAATGGTTGGAAAAATCAGTTTTAGACATAACACATACAGATTGCAAAGACTTTTATATTAGAAATAGAATGAGTTTTTGTCCATAAAGAGAAACTTCAGTTAATGGAATCCAAAGAATGAGAGGCCTTGGGGAAAGATATTGTTCAGATCTGATATGCCATTAAGAGATTAGATGCCTTAAAGCTGCCAAGAGAAAAGTCCAAAAGACATGCATTCATGATAGCAATGGGAAAAGAAATTTTAAAAAGAAGCTTCCACAGGTTCACTCAGCTTAAAACCATTGATTAGATAATGACTAGAAGGAAATTATACATTGAAATGTGATACCATTCACTTGAATATCTTAACCTCCCTGCAGAAATATATTTGCTAACATTCTAATAGAACTCAGTGTGTAGTGTCTTCCAAGAGAGATAAATTGATTCAGGAAATAGAGATGGTGATTGAGTTGTAATTCTTTGAAGGTATTACTCTGTACAAGATAGAAAGCATACTTAGATTTTTCAAAAACCATTAAATAGTTCTTGATAGAAACAACTCTCAAGAATTTAAAGGAAATCTTAAGCCTGTGGAAACTGTAATACTGGGCAAAATATTGACTTACTAAGGTATATGAAAATAGGAACAGAAGTATTGAATCAATTTAAAGAAGTAATGGATTTACTTGTAGGGAAGAAAACACTTAACAAGGTAATTATTATTATTGTTCTAAATACACATTTTATTTGGTAAATCTATGTTCATCTTAAAAGATGACATTGAAAACATCAATCTTGGAATGTAGAAACTAGAATGAACTTTAGATATCATCAGTAACTTCATCTGAGGGAACAAATTTCTAAGAATATGAAATTAATTATCCAGTCATACTTCTAGTAAGTCAGTATACAAAGCTAAGATTTCATTCAGCTGCAAATGAAAGTAAAATCAGGTAAAGTTGGCTTTTGCTTTTTTTACAAGCTACATAGGTAATCCATCCTAGTATAATACATAATTCAATGGTGCTATTAGGGGGCAGGGAGTCTTTTTTTATTTTTTGCTTTGCTATCTTCAGAATCTAGGCCTTCTCTGTCAAGCTGACAGCTTTGCAGCTGAAGATAGTTGTTTCTCATCTAAGACACAATTACACATGGGTAGGAAGTGAAAAACATAGTTTCAAATATATATATATATATATATATATTTTTTTTTAAGTGAAACTTGTTTTTACTTCCCTGGTGGCTCAGATGGTAAAGCATCTGTCTACAATGTGGGAGACCTGGGTTCGATCCCTGGGTTGAGAAGATCCCCTGGAGAAGGAAATGGCAATCCACTCCAGTACTATTGCCTGGAAAATCCCATGGACAGGAGAGCCTGGTAGGCTACTTTTTTTTTAAGTGAAACTTGTTTTTACTTCCCTGGTGGCTCAGATGGTAAAGCGTCTGTCTACAATGTGGGAGACCTGGGTTCGATCCCTGGGTTGAGAAGATCCCCTGGAGAAGGAAATGGCAATCCACTCCAGTACTATTGCCTGGAAAATCCCATGGACAGGAGAGCCTGGTAGGCTACAGACCATGGGGTAGCAACGAGTCGGACACGACTGAGCGACTTCACTTTTTTAGGTACATGCTCCTCAGAGGCATCTGCTTACAATTCCATTAATGAGGCTTGTGTCACATGCCCACACATTTCAGGGAGGTTGAAATTTTTATTATTTTAATTGAATATCCTCCTGTCCCTCCCCCAACACTGGAATTCACCTAATGAATTAGAAGAATGTAGGATATAATGTGAAGGCAATTTGCATTGTTCACCACAAATATCATATCTAGATACCCACCTTCTGGTGAAAACCTGTATTAATCAGGGTTTGCCAGAGAAACAGAGCTAATCTCTCTCTCTCTCTTTAGTCACTAAGTCGTGTCTGACTCTTGTGACCCCATGGACTGTAGCCTGCCAGGCTCCTCTGTCCATGGGATTCTCCAGGCAAGAATACTGGAGTGGGTTGCGATTTCCTTCTCCAGGGGATCTTCCCAACCCAGGAATCGAACCGGGGCTTCCTGCATTGCAGGCAGGTTCTTTACCAATTGAGCTATGAGGGAAGCCAATAGAGCTAATAGAATATATCTATTTATCTGTCAGTCTCTCTCTGTCTGTTCACTTCTTTTGAAGAACTGGCTCACACATTGTGGGAGCTGACAAGTCCAAAATTTGCCAGGTTGGAAAACTAAGAAAGAGCTGATGTAGTCTAAAGTCTAAAGGCTGTCTGCAACAAACTGAAAGAAGCCCGCCCACATTATGGAGAGTAATCTGCTTTACTAGGATTTAAGGAATAAATTTTATTACTTATCTGATTTAAAGTTTATCTCATGTAAAAATGATCTTAGATGAGATTAGTATCTAAAATATACTGATTTAAATGTTAATCTCATCTAAAAATTTCTTTACAGTAGTGTCTAACATCTAGTCTGGTATTTGACCAAATATCTGGGTTCTGTGGCCTAGCCAGTTTGACAAACACAGTTAACTATCTTAAGTCTTTCCCTCATCAATTTGGCACCCATAGATATCTCCTTTAGTTCAGTTCACTCGCTCTGTCATGTCCAACTTTGCTACCCCATGGACTGCAGCAGACCAGGCTTCTCTATCAACTCCTGGAGCTTGCTCAAACTCATGATATCCCCTTGAAAGTGAAAGTGATGTCACTCAGTCATATTGGACTCTTTGAAACCCCATGGACTGTAGCCTATCATGCTTCTCCATCCATGGCATTTTCCAGACAAGAGTACTGGAGTGGGTTGCCATTTCCTTCTCCCCTTAAATTATACGCAATGTCTAAACAAAGACAACAATAGGTAATATGCTTCCTAAAATAAACACAACCTTTATACAACTGAAAATGCACTAATTTTCTCCCCAGAAGAGGATTAAAATTCTTTGGTAATGTTAGCTCTTCTTGCAATCCTGTTAGTTACATACTATGATATAAATTCAATATATCTTATATGATAACAGAATAAATGAAGAAAGAAAATGTATATGTATTTCATAACTAAATGAGGAAGAAATACCCATGACAATTATATTAATTAATATAACTAGTCATGTGATCATAGTTGATATTTATAACTGCTTTATTCCACTACTCATTCCCTTTGCTCTCAACAAGCATCTTAGCTGATCATGGTATTTTCCATGATGGAATGACTCAAACCTTCATTCCTGAGGGGACTGGACGATTACTAGTACTGTCTGAGTTGAGTTGTTGTAGTTTTTCATTGACCTTCTTTAACCACAGGGCATGATAACTCTGGGACACCAAAAGGGAGCTCCTGTATTCCAGACAACTTTCCTCACCACTATTGTGGTTAGTAGTTCATTGTCTCCTTGGTGATCAGGAAAAGTCATCTCACCCAGCACAGTGCCACCCTTCTTTGCAGGTTGATTCAATATAAAAAGCCCAAAGCAGCAAAGTAAAAAATTTAATTCCCAATTCAATGGAATCTTGATATATCTCCTGGGTGGAATTATTCTCCAATTTGGAACTAAGACTTCTAGGACAGAAAAACATAAGTTTGTGGGTACAGAAATCAAAAGATTTTGCTAGTGGACCACTAGAGATAGTAGTAAGTGATGCCACCTGTTTCCACCCCTTGATTTTTGAATCCTTCAGTCCTGGTTATGCAAAAAAAAGCAGTATATATTGGACACTAATTCAGAGGACATACAGCCTCTTGGAGAACATTGCTCCAGCCCTGCTAGGTATTGACACCTAGTAATTTAACTCTAGATATAACTGAGCCTTCTAAAGGTCATACCTCCCTTCTTTCAAACCAGCTACTTCAAAACAGTGGGGAACATGGTAAGACCTGTGAATTCTATGAGCATGGGCCCACTTCCACACTTTTTCTTTCTTTGCTGTGAAGAGAGTTTCTTAATCAGAACAATGATCATAAATGTGGAGTACCATAATGATGGAAATGGCATTCTGTAGGCCCTCTGTTACCAGCAGAGTGGGCAGAGTGTCAACCAGAGTAGCTCTGGCTCACAGCCAGTATGAGGCTGGGGTTCTCAGTCCCACAAACACAAGGAAATTAAATCTACCAACAACCTTAGGGAGGTTGTGAGATGATTTTTTTTCCAACACAAGTCTCCAGATGAGAAAACATCTTGATCAACAACTTGATTGAGCACAGAACAGGCATATTCATCTACAGAAATTTGGAGATAATAATGCATGCTGTTTATAGCTGTTAAATTTGTGGTAATTTTTTAAAAAGAAATAGAGAATAAGCCTAATAAAAAACCTTACCTAATCACTCTATTTGAAATTGTGGCCCCATGGACTGTAGCCTGCCAGGCTCCTCTGTCCATGGGGATTCCCCAGGCAAGAATACTAAAGTGGGTTGCCATGACCTCCTCTAGAGGATCTTCCCAACCCAGGGATCGAATACAGGTCTCCCCCATTGCAGGCTGATTTTTTACCATCTGAGCCACCCGGGAAGCCCTTATTTCCTACACCCTCAGCTTAAATTCATTTCATCCATAGCACTTTTCACTATCTACTGTACTTTCCAACTGACTTATTTATAAGTTTTAATGTACGTTTCTGTCAATGGTGACAAAAAATTCATGCAACGAACAGAGCTTTTATCCTCCTTGGTCACAGATATATCAACAGTGCTTAGAATAACAGCTGACAGGTAATGGGCATTCAAGAAGTATTTGCTGAAAGATAAATGAATATTTGCAATACATCCCAATGAACCTGACCTAAAGAGTTAGGCATCTTGAATAACATATTGCAGAGTAAACATAGGAGATAAATCACATGAAATGTTCCCGGAAATCCTGATTCCAGTCCAGTTCTACCACTTGCACACAACTATGAACAAGTCTAAAATTTGCTTAACTTTAGTTTTATCATCTCTAAATATGTTTAATAAGGCTAGCTCTGTTTGCTTTCATGCTTATTTTCAAAGTAATGTATATAATACTGTGTAATAAATTTTAAGGAACAGTATTAATTTTAAATGAAGAAATACAGGTGGCTGATATGTATGTAAAAATATTTCCACCTCCTAGTAAGCAAATGAATTACAGCAAAACATTAAATCATATATCATTTATTGACTGTCAATAAGTATATCATAATATATATAATATATCACTTATTGACTGTCATCCCTCTAAATTAAACAAATTTTGAGGGATGCTGCCCAGTATTAGATAAGGTATATATTCTCATATACTGTTGGGAGCAGTACAATGATGGTTTAAGGCTATGTATAGTGGTTTGGAAAATCTCAAAAAGTGCATTTTGATCTTTTATTTTAGTGTTTCTTGTAGGAACCTGTCTTTTGGGTATAATTAGAGAGGTGTACACAATGTACACATATAAGAATGTTCATGAAAGTTTGGTTTGCAATTGTAAAACAATGTAATTTATCTAAATGTTTGCACAGAAACTGACGAGTCTTTTAAGTGCTATTTTTCTCTCTCTTGCTTTTTCTCTATTTCTCACACTGATTAAACCTTTGCCACTCTCTAAACACCATCACTAACTTGAGGCCAGGATTGTTATAACTTTCCCAACCATCCAACTCCATGGGTTTTCCTGAGACCATACTTGAGGATTAATGACCTTGTGTTGCCCTTGTGACATTCTATTTCTCTATAGACTAAGTGAAGTAAATCAGTAGGAAAGTAGAATAAACCCTCTGAGATGGTATCATAACCAAAGAATATTGATTTCTGTTTTTTCTTTCTTTAGTGCATATTTTCAAAGTATATATTGAATTATATGTGAGCATACATTACAATTTGTTTTGCAATGCAGTAGACAGACCACATCCACCCACAAGTTCCTTTTAACATACTTTTAATTTTCTAATTCTTGCTGACTGTCATTCCTGTCTTGACATTTATCACCAAGAATTTTTTAGGAGTGATTCTCAATAAATTGTTGAGGAGGCTTTTGAAATAACATTGATATTTCCATAAGCCTCACCGGTATAATCTTGTATATTCCTTTGTGTGGAACTTAAGTTTTCTTTCCATTTGGCATTCTCAGAAGAATTCACTTGGTTTCTATTTTTTTACCTTTCAAAATTACTCTTATAGTTATAAAATATTATGTAGGACTTTATTTTGCTGCAGAAAAATGCAAGAAAGGCTATAAAGACTGATAAATTCTATCCTAAAACTGACCAAAGTATTTGGCCAGACCTATAACCTCTGCAGCTTCCCAGGTGGCTCAGTAGTGAAATAATCTGCCTGCCAATGCAGAAGATGGATGAGACTCCAATCTGATCTCTGGTCATGAAGGTCCCCTGCAGAAGGAAATGGCAACCGACCCCCAGTATTCTTTCCCAGAGAATTCTGTGGACAGAGGAACCTGGCAGGCTACAGTCCATAGGGTCAGAAAGAGTCGGACGTGACTGAGCACACACAGCATATATAACCTCCACAACTAAGTAGTCCCTAAATATTAGTCAAGTTTATTTATCTTGATATTAGGAAGTCTATCACCAAGATAAGAAAAAATTTATGTATATAGAGGGAGATTGAGGTCAATAGGAACACTTGAATGTAATTTGGCGGATCCAACCAGTCCATCCTAAAGGAAATCAGTCCTGAATATTCATAGGAAAGACTGATGCTGATGCTGAAACTCCAATATTTTGGCCTCCTGATGTGAAGAACTGACTCATTTGAAGAGAATCTGATGCTGGGAAAGACTGAAGGCAGGAAGAGAAGGGGACAATAGAGGATGAGATGGTTCGATGGCATGACCAACTCAATGGACATGAGTTTGAGCAGGCTAGGGAGTTGGTGATGGGCAGGGGGGCCTGGAATGCTGCAGTCCATGGGGTTGCAAAGATTTGAACATGACTGAGTGACTGAACTGAACTGAACTGACAACCTCTGCAATACAAAAACAACATTTGCATTCTTCTCTAAATCATCATTTAGGAGCTGATTCTGCCATGTCAATCACTCAGTTATTTCACAGCTATACCACAACTGTTTGAAAATTGACAGACTCCTTCATATTTAACTATTATATCAGTAGAAATGGATTAAGTAAAATCATAATGGTTAATTTGAAACTGTAAACAGTGGATTCCTGGCAATTTCATATATTTGCTTTAGAAAAGTTTTGCTTTTTGTTATAAGCATTATACTTTTAACTTGCATAAATATATACATATATAACAGAAATTAACATTTATTCTAAAAATTTTATTAAAAATAGTCATCTATTTTTCTTAATTGTATCAGCTTCCCGAAGGATCTAGTAGGAAAAATTATGTCTGATTGCTAAAACATTGCTATATATAAATAGAACTTAAAAATTTGAACGTTAGTTGTTAGTTCTTTCATTGATATTGCAGCATTCTTGCTCTATTTTACTTGGCACTTTGATTTTTAAAATGTTTATTTTAGAGAATTTATCTTCTGTTTTCTTCAAATTCTGTCTTAGCATCCTCCTCCTAACCCAACCCTCTCTTGATTGACTGTCTGTTTGTTAAAATGGCAGGTGTTATTTCTCAGTAAAGGTAATGCATATCCTTTAGGTCATTCAATTATGCACACCCAATAAATCACTAATTCTACTTTTTCTCTCTACTGCAACTCCTTTAGAAAAGGTTTTTAATGTTTTTAGCTGATTCGTTGTAAAATTCTATTTATTGGGCACTTTGTCTTTAATTTTACTCCATGGCAAAATTTCATGCATACTGATGCCAAAAGAATCTTAATAAAATGAAAATTGTATCATGGCAAAACAAAATAAAAGGAAAATCCTATTGTGACATTGAATTGTTTAAACTCCTCTTAATGCTTTCTATAGTCACATTAAGTCATATGTTAGACAGGGTCCCCCAGGAAATGGTTGGACCTTATAATTCATTAAGTCTTGCTACTTCCACACATACACTCTGCTATAGCCATGCTTTTTTAAATCATGCATTTTTTCAGAATCTGCATGCTCTTATTTCTATGTTATACAAAACTGTTTTATTTCCCCTGAAATAGCCTCCCACTTACAACATTCAACCCTTCTTCTTCATGTTTTTACGTCCTTTAAAACCCAGGTCAGGTGCGGCTTTTCTCAGGAGCCTGATCAGGGATTTGGGGTGCACCCCTGTACTATCTTCATAGGTCACAAAAAGATTTCCTCAGCCACTGATTGCCATTATCTTTTCCTGTGTGCCTTTTCTCACTATTTTTGTGAAATGTATGTAAATATACACTCACTTGTCCACACATACAGTCACAGACACACACACACTAACACACCCGATAAAGGTAAAAACGTACCTTTTACCTTTTTAAAAATATCTTTTACCTTTTTAAAAATATCCTAAAAAAATATTTAACAGAGTAACCACGGCTGGTGATCAATAAGTTGCTGAATGAATTTTGATATGACCTCAAGATTTTAGGAGACAGAGATAACCAAGACCATGAACATCTAAAATTTAGAATTAAAATTTTCTTGCCCTATTATACTCTAATTCTACATATTTTCAAAAACAATAAATGGTTGAATATGTGTTATAAAATTGCAGCTACTTTTGTTATATCAATGCAATAATATATCAAAATTTTACTTTTATGAATGGCAACCCACTTCAGTACACTTGCCTGGAAAATCCCATGGATGGAGGAGCCTGGTAGGCTGCAGACTGAATGACTTCACTTTCACTTTTCACGCATTGGAGAAGGAAATGGCNAATAAATGGTTGAATATGTGTTATAAAATTGCAGCTACTTTTGTTATATCAATGCAATAATATATCAAAATTTTACTTTTATGAATGGCAACCCACTTCAGTACACTTGCCTGGAAAATCCCATGGATGGAGGAGCCTGGTAGGCTGCAGACTGAATGACTTCACTTTCACTTTTCACGCATTGGAGAAGGAACTGGCAACCCACTCCAGTGTTCTTGCCTGGAGAACCCCAGAGGCTGCGGAGCCTGGTGGGCTGCCATCTTTGGGGTCACACAGAGTCAGACGTGACTGAAGTGATGCAGCAGCAGCAGCAGCACAAGTTAGACATTTATGACATGGTCTTTATTTTATTTAAATTCAGCTCTAAATAAACTCCTTCACAAATATGTCAATGCAAATTATCTCAAAATTTTTGTTCAGTCACTTCATGGAAATGTGATTAGTATATGCTTTATTCTCTTAAATTCCTATTTTAAGACTCTGATATGTCATGATGGGATGACATGAATTCCACAAGAAAATACAGTACTTTAAAAAAATTTTTTTTAAGTTTTTAATGGCTGTATACTGTTTCTGTGAAAGACAATAGTGAAAATATCTGGGGCATGGGACCGCTTTGGTATCTCTTAAATCATGCCACATACATGGCTATTTATCAGTTCTGTTCAACTTGACATGTTATTTTTCTGTCCTTCAATCCTAAACCTCAGCTCCTTTAATAAGGATGAAATATATGCTCAATGTAAAAAGAATTTTCACAATAATACTGTTAATTTTCTTCCTAGATCTTGAATTATTTGAGAAATATTCCTGATATTTGTGGGATGGGATTATTTTGAATCACATTTTTAGTGAGAATTTGCCTTGTAGATTCATGTAAGACATTTACTCTTCTTAGAAAATATGAAAAAGATCAGATACGTTTCTAATATAGAACATATCAGCAGAAATAGAAATACAGACATAGAGAACAAATGTAAGATGCCAAGAAAGGAAGGAGGGGTGGGATGAACTGGGAGATTGGAATTGATATATATACATTGCTATGTATAAAAAGATAACTAAAGAGAACCTATCATATAGCACAAGAAATTACCTACTGCTCTTTGGTGACCTAAATAGGAAGGAAATCCAAAAAAGGGGGGATATATGTATACAAACGGCTGATTAATTTTCCTGCACCGTAGAAAGTGACAAAATATTGTAAAGCAGCTGTGAGTTCAGTTCAGTCGCTCAGTCGTGTCCGACTCTCTGCGACCCCATGAATCGCAGCACGCCAGGCCTCCCTGTCCATCACCAACTCCTGGAGTTCACTCAGACTCACGTCCATCGAGTCAGTGATGCCATCCAGCCATCTCATCCTCTGTTGTCCCCTTCTCCTCCTGCCCCCAACCCCTCCCAGCATCAGAGTCTTTTCCAATGAGTCAACTCTTCGCATGAGGTGGCCAAAGTACTGGAGTTTCAGTTTTAGCATCGGTCCTTCCAAAGAAATCCCAGGGCTGATCTTCTTCAGAATGGACTGGTTGGATCTCCTTGCAGTCCAAGGGACAGTACAAAGCAACTGTACTCTAATACAAATTTTTAAATGATGGAATTTATTACACATAACTAAAATACACAAGCTAATTGGATTTGTTTTAAAAATTAGTTGTTTTTTTTTTTTTTTTTTAAGACTACAACAGCTTCCCAGATGGTGCTAGTGGTAAAGAACTTGCCTGTCAATGCAGGAGTCGTAAGAGATACAAGTTCAATCCCTGAGTTGAGATGATCCCCTGGAGGAAAATATGGCAACCCACTCCAGTATTCTTGCTTGGAGAAGCCCATGAACAGAGGAACCTGGGGGACTACAGTCCATAGGGTGGCACAGAGTCAGACACGACTGAAGTGACTTAGCACACATACATGCACAAGACTCCAACACTTCATCTGAATTAGGCAGAGAACTTTGGCAGGCAACAATCAATAAGCAAAGATAAAATTTCCAGTTTATTAAGGCATAGGTATACCTTTTAATACCATGTAATGATGTGTTTTGGCACATTTTTTACAAGCCAAAAATGCAAAAACATATCTTGTTAGAAGTAGATTGTCACAAATGCTGTACTTTGCTTAGATGAAATCAAAGATGATGCATTAGAAAATTTCAATAACAATAATAGTGACTTTGACATTACTACAGACTCAAATGCTATTAATCATTTTCCTATTTTTTAATAGAGGCTCAAAGAACTGAAACAAAGGGAATTTGCTCGAAATGTAGCATCTAAATCCAGGAAAGATGAAAGAAAACAGGAAAAGGCACTCCAACGCCTGCACAAGCTGGCCGAGCTAAGAAAGGAAACTGTATGGTGAGTGTGCAGTAAAATGTTTTCTTAAAATATGATGACAAAAAAGGAAATGAATAAAGGACACAAATATATTTATTTCTGTACCCAGAGTAAGACTATCACATTTTCATCACTTTCTGTGTCCTGTGAACAGTAAATTTAATTTGAGATTTAGGCAAACACCTGTTTAATGCACATTTCAATAAAAAGCCAAATTACTGCAACTTTAGTTTCTAAAAATTAATTTTACATCATTAATCAAGTTGTGTTAATAGAAAGCCATTCTATCTCAGTGAAATTCAAAACATTTGATTTAAGAAGAGATTTAAGCACCATCTCATAGTCCTTGTTATAAGTAGAGTTCTAAGAGGAAGTAATTTTTTTAATTGAAAATTTGGAGAACTTTTATTTGAAATGATCTTTTAGAATACATATGGAAGGAGAAAGAGAAATAGTGTTAGGGAATACTGACATATCAAAACATTGTTTGAGATGTCAGATTTTAAAAGTCAAAGTAAAGTGTAAATATATCTGGAATCCTATAGTGAACTGTTAAAACCAAACATAACTGCTATTCAATTATACCAACCAGGTATTTTTATTCTATGCAGTAAAAAATGAAAAATTATACAAGTGCAAGTTTACATTTCAGGCTATTATAGTACCTATGTAATTTAATGTCCTATAAGTAGCCTTTGCAAATGTAAAGTATAATATTTTAAGAGAAATAGACTTGATAATAAGACATGTACAGAAGAAGCAAAACCTCTTATCTAAGTTACTTTTCTTAGCATACAGTACATATTTCACCTTACATACACACACACATTTTTCCCAATAATTTGGTGCTTCTAATGAGATGCAAATTAAGAATTTGTCGTGTTTCTTTCTGTCATACAAGACAGTGAACCTGTACATTGTGTTAAAGTTTAAAGAAATAATTTGATTAAAAAATTTGAGACCATTTATTACCTCTCAGAAACTAACATTTTAGAAAAGCAGGGGAAATTCTGCACAGCATGATTCTCTTGGGGCAAAGATGATATTTAGTTAGTTCTTTATGTGCTGGACAGTATAGTTCTTTTTTATATAAACTCACTATTTATGGTATCCTGTGATGCCAAATAAATGGAAACGACAACCTATATTTATTCTATATAATGGTATAATGGATAACTTCAGGATAATTTTTAAATATTAAGAATGACAATTCCAAAAGACTTAAAGCTCTCATTGAGCACATCACCGAGTCTTGATAGACACTCAGTGAGCATTGGTTGAACTGTTGAACTGAATTCCCAGTCTTGTTTACATCATGACTGAGAGCTTTTGTTTTAACTTCCTTCATATTCTCTGTATAGGATCAATGATATTAAGTATTTGTGAATTAAAAGTATTTCTTAAGAGAATTATGTATTCCAAAGTGTCACGGATGGGGTAAAGAAACATTTTTATTCTGGAAACACTGGCTGAAAGTCTTTGACCATTGCTGTTAGTAGCTGTAAAAGTAACTTCAAGCGATCATCTCCAAATGATCCCAAACAATATCCAATAACTAAATTAAATTGCGATACTATGGAAGTCAATTGCACTACATGAATGTATTATCTTACAAAGATTTAAGAACTTGAAAGAAATCTTATGATGACATTTCTAAGATGTAAATGCTTGTTTTTCCTCAAAAGTGTTTTATCTGAAAATATATTTTTGTTTCTTTCTGTAGCGCTCCTGGAAGCGGTCCTATGTTCAAGTCAACGACTGTTACTGTGAGAGAAAATTGTAATGAAATTTCCCAAAGAACTGTTGTGGATTCAGTTAATAACCAGGAAGATTTTAAATGCACTTTGATTCATAGCCAAGAGAAGGCTAAAGATGTTACCACTCTTGCTACAGATCCAGAAAACACAAAGAGTTATATGGCCAAAAATAACCAACTTGAAGATCAAGCCCATGGGATTCACAGACACAAAATTGGTTTTTCTTTTGCATTTCCAAAGAAAGCATCCGTGAAACTGGAGTCCTCAGCTGCAGCCTTCTCTGAATACAATGATGATGCCTCTGCGGAAAAAGGATTTAGCAGAAAAAGTAGATTTGTCCCGGGTGTTTGTCATCTTCAACTATCTTCACCAACAGATGTGCTTTTGAATTCCGTGGAGAAAGCAAACTCTTTTCATCCACCAGAGGGAATGTGCACTGACAAAGAAACTACTCAAACTCAAGAGATGAAAGAAGTTTCTAGTGAAAAATACCCATTATTATTACCTCCATTTTGCCAGTTTCAGCTCCCTTCATCATCTGATGCAGATAATTGTCAAATTTCAGTCCTTTCAGCAGATCAGATTTCACCAGAAGGTGTTCTTATTAATGAAGACATACCTATAAATGGTGACACTTCTGAATTGCTAGGAAATAAATCCATAGTTCTTGATATGACTAAAGACAACATGTCTTTGCAGGCCACCACCAAGGAAACTGTTAAGGGCAATGTGACATCCACGATTGAAGTTGAAAATAAAAATCATGGTCTGGATGTGTTAACCCCTGTAAATTCTGAAGAGGATAATGTAACTTTACATAAAAAAAAAGATTTATATAAAAGACCATGTGAGCCATTTATACCCGTACTTAACAAAGATGGATCCACAGTTCTTCAGTGGCCATCAGAAATGCTGACATACACCACCACTCAACCATCAATTTCCTATAGCTGTAATCCTCTCTGTTTTGATTTCAAGTCCACAAAATTAAACAACAAGCTAGATAAAAATAAGCTGCCCTTAAGTGATCTTTCTTCTCAGCAGAAGGGAGAAGAAATTTACAAGAACCCAGTTTTGGATTGCAAGGATACATCTATGGAAGGACTCACTGATTATGAAATTGGAGGTAGCCGAAATGGACATATCCAAGTCACTTCTCATTTGGCTGATGATACTGTCTCCAATAGCTATGATTCTGGAAAAAATGAGAGTATGGATCAGAGGTATAAAAATATTTCCTGTAGGATCAGAAAAACAAAAAAATATACTTTTACTAAAAATCAGATAAAGCCAGATGCTCTAGATGGGAAATACAGCAAAATAAGATTGAAAAATACTCATGAATGCTGGTTCCATAAAAGTAGAAGAAAGAAAAAAAGAAAGTTATGTTACCATAATTATGGAGAGAAGACCAAAGAATCAGAAACTCGTTTCAAAATGGAAGCAGAAAATAGTTACACTGATACAACTAGGAAAAATCTACTGGAAACAATTTCAGAAAAACAGTATTTAGCTGCAGAACAACTATTGGACTTACAGCAATTACCTGATAAAAGGCCCAAATCTACATCCATATACTTCAGTGAAAATGAAGAAACGTGTAAAACCTGGAACACTGAATACAATAATAATAATATTATCAGTTCTAAAAACTACTGTAAAAATAGCTCAGTTGTCTTAAATGGACAATCCAATTCAACAGTGATACATTCTGCAAAACATAATTTAACATACTCCAGAACATACTGTAGTTGGAAAGCTAAAATGTCCAACTGTAGTCATGATCACAGATGCCTAGTTCTTCAGAATGAAATGAAATGCATGAGTCAGAGCCAGGCTGTTAAAAGAGGTTATAATTCTCTCATTAATGAATCAGAAAAATGCCATCGGAAACGTAAACAACATTCCTATTCTTATTCTTCAGAAGAAAGTTTAAATCGACAAAATTATCTACCAGAAGAATTCTTGAGGTCACGTCGTGCTTCTGCTCCTTGCAAACCTAAGAGGAAACAGAGGAGAAAAAGAAATCGATTCCACATGGGTTTTGAAGCTTTGGAACTCAAAGAGAAAACAGATTATCCCAAGAAAGGCAATTCTTCCTTACATCACCAGGGTAAAATAATAAGTGAAGACAGAAGAGAGGAAGTAAAACCACAGGAAACCACAGATGTCAAAAGGAACTCAGAACAACTAGATCAAGTAGGAAATAAACTGGCTTTGCCCACCAGCAGCCCTCTTCCTTCTGAAACCAATGATGAAACTAAGCAGGTTGTAATGGAGACCACTTCTGGTGAACTGTCAGAGATTTCCAGTGAACCCACCACATCAGCCTATACAGTTAGTGCCCCAGCAAAAGGAGAAATAGACAGTACCTTGCTTGAACACAAAGAAAGAAGTGAGGATACAAATGTCAGTGAAAAGCAAATTCCTTTCAAGGTGCCTAATACTGAAAGGAACTTTAGACAGTCACAACCTAAATCATACCTTTGTCATTATGAACTGGCTGAAGCCCTTCCACAAGGCAAGATGAATGAGGCATCAACGGAGTGGCTGTGTTTTAATTCAGGAATCCTTAATGCACAACCACCATTGCCATTCAGAGAAGCACATGTCAGTGGCCATACCTTTGTAACAACAGAGCAGATCCTGGCTCCACTGGCTTTACCAGAACAGGCATTATTGATTCCGATAGAAAACCATGACAAGTTCAAAAATCTACCATGTGAAGTATACCAGCACATCATACCGCCAAACATGCTGGCCAGCAAGGTCAAGTTCACTTCTCCTGCAGCCGCTCTCGCACCCCCCAGCACACCTCTGCAGCCCTTGCCTTTGCAGCAGCCCCTGTGCTCTACCTCGGTCACTACAATCCACCACACTGTTTTACAACAGCATGCGGCAGCTGCTGCAGCCGCAGCCGCAGCAGCAGCTGCAGGAACCTTTAAAGTGCTTCAACCACACCAACCGTTTCTGTCCCAGGTCCCGGCTCTCACCAGAACATCATTACCTCAGATCTCAGTAGGACCAGTAGGCCCGAGGCTTTGTCCTGGGAGTCAGCCAACTTTTGTTGCTCCTCCTCAGGTGCCAATCATCCCAGCTTCCGTCCTTCATCCTAGCCATCTGGCTTTCCCACCTTTGCCCCATGCCCTCTTCCCTTCGCTGCTCTCCCCCCACCCTGCCGTCATCCCGCTGCAGCCCCTATTCTAGTCATCCCCATGAGAGGGAAAGAAAACATCCATGTGAAAACTACTGCCATACGTGTTAATGCACATTAAGTGGATAATAGCCTCTTTAAATGGTGGAAATAAACTCACGAAAATATGGCTTCATTGATATGAAATCACTTACTCTAAGTGTAATGATGCAAATAAATTCTTAAGCTTCTGATATATAATATTATTAAGGCACTGAATAGTTTGAAAATCAATATAATCTATGCTGTATATCAAAATGATGTCTTAAGAGTATGTATAATGTATATAAAATATATTTATAGCACTGTAATTTATGTTGTAAAGTATGCCCTTCATTTTTTTTAATCTTTGTGTATTTGCACCTATTTAATGTTTAGACAAAGCTGATGGCACTATGTTTTGTACCACGTTCCCTGAAACTGTAAATTCAGTGAAAAATATCTCTTGCAATAAATTTTTGTTAAATATTTAAGTAAATCAAACCCTTGTTTTTAGTTGGTTTTCACTGGGGATTGTAGAGTAACGATAGGTTTTGAGTTTATATTGCTTCCTCTGTTTATTGACATCTCTGAACCTTAGAGGCTCAGCAAAGCATCTTTGCCACTGTATTGGTACTTATACTATAATACTGTCTTTCAGAATAAGTATAACAAGTCTATTTGCTTTTCTGTTTTTCATAATGTTGCGTATACTCAGAGTTTACTATATTTCATGAACGCTTGATCTATACAATGAGCCATGGAAATTCTTGTTAAAGTAATGTTAGTATTTGGTGGAGTGGAAGCAAATAACTACAATATGCAAAGTATTTAGTATTCTTCCCGGGACTATCAAACAGAACTAGTAGATAAAACATAGCAAGTAACCGATATAAGTTCTTATGATATTTTTGTATGTCAAAAATTACCAAATGTGTTGTGTTTATTTTTAATTATTGCAGGAAATATACATATATAAGAATGTCAGCATGGATTAAGGAATAAGTTTAATTAATCACTAACCATTATATAACATCTTGCGAAGAATGGCGTAAACACAACCTGGATATATTCTTAACTGAGAATCTGGAAGTGGGAAAAGGAGTAAATAAATAGCTTTTCCTTCTGCAGATCTTTCTAGTAGACATGTTTCTATCATATTTCCAAATCACCTAGGAACAATTAGAAAGTCATCACATTACCCTTCCAGATTCTGTTCTATTTTTAATGACCTCTGCATTTTCATTCACTCAAATGCTGCTTCTATATTATAAGAATATAATGATTTAATAGAAAAATAGAGAATATCACACTTCCCATGACAGTTTTCTAACGTCTACCTGCCCCAGTGGATGCCACTTGTTAAGACAAAGTCTACTTGCCTGATAGAGAAAATTCAACTCACTAAGGGCAAACAATGAAGGATTATGGTAGCCTAGCAATGAATCCAAGGAAAAGAGAGGCCAAATGAGTCCATCTAAAGGAAGCACAACTTTTAAGTGATCCTGCACTGAAGAAATGCCATTTCATAAGTTCTCTATAAGAAGTGGGTTACCCTAAAAATATTTAGTGCAAGCATATATTCCCATAGCAGATTAATCTACTGAATTCTACTTTAACTAGAGAAATAAGAGAAAAAACCTGTTGTCTACTTCCTTTATTATGTGCACTAATAATCATTGATTTAAAGGTTTTGCTCCAAAATGGTTGTGAAAGATTGTGTGATTGACAAATAAGAATGAAAAATAATGAGAAGAAATTTTATTTCAAACACTCTAAGATAACATGTTCTAAAAATGATAATTAAAATTGGAATGGGTGCTTTTTCCCCAAGCAAAATATTTGAAACTATCTTTGAAGATAATATATTAAGAGATGGGAATATCTACTGAGGAATGCTGACCCAGTTTGTTTTTAATAACAGAGCAGAATTGTTGCTCCTGCTGTTTAAAATCAAACCAAGTGTTTCACTTCAAAATATGCAGATTTTCCCTTTCTTTCTGTCATCTTTTGACAATCATCCCACACATTCACCTCTTACCTTTTGTTCTTATTCTTTAGTTATGTTTCCCCCTGATCTTTTCCTTCTTTATGTCACTGTATAAATCATTTGTATTTGTGTGGGTATCCTCTGCT
The DNA here is from genome assembly GCA_006410635.1 of Cephalophus harveyi. Taxonomy (NCBI): domain Eukaryota; kingdom Metazoa; phylum Chordata; class Mammalia; order Artiodactyla; family Bovidae; genus Cephalophus; species Cephalophus harveyi. The sequence goes on along the minus strand of SJYT01054727.1, from coordinate 272,031 downwards.
TCTTTCTCCATTATCACCCTTTTAGTTTGTCTTCAATTCTGTTGCTCACTTACATTTATTTTTGTTAAATAACACATTTAGGTAGTCTAGCTGTAGCAGAATATATCTGTTTAGTTACTATATAATAGATATTTCTAGAAAGTTTGATGAGGAATGTTCTCACTTAAGACTAATTGAAACTCACCTTGGTAGACAAACTGCTTTGTTTTCATGGATACCAGTGACTGAACAACAAAAGAATGTTAGTTGAATATGTTGAAGCCATTCTTATTCATTTAGATACTTGATATCTTTGATAAGATATTGCTTATATAGTCTGGGCATCTGTTATACTCTCAGAACTCAAAATGACACACTTGTTCATCTGTTCTGATAACACCAACTCCAAAATAAAGGGAATTATAAGCTGACTGAAGATTAGTCATGAGTAGAGCAATTACACAGGTTTGTCAGCGTGGACTTGTCAAGCAATGAAGCTAGGAGAGGATTACCAGTCAAGCACATATTAGTGGAGGCAGGAGTCAGGCCAGCATAGCAACATTATTCTGGGAGTGGGTTTGGGCACTGTCTGATGGCTTGTCCATAAATCCTGGAGCTAAAATACCAGTCCCATAAATTACTTTACATTCTATCTAATTGGGAAATTTTATTCTAACACCATCTCTTTTCATTTCATGCAAACATTTCATGCAAGATGAAATGTTTTCATTTTACGCAAGGAACGTTTCATGCAAAGATGGGCACAATTAAGGACAGAAATTGTATGAACCTAAAAGAAGCAGAAGATATTAAGAAGAGGTGGCAAGAATACACAGAAGAACTATACAAAAAAGATCTTCATGACCCAGATAACCATAATGGTGTGTTCACTCACCTAGAGCAAGACATCCTGGAATGAGAAGGCAACTGGGCCTTAGGAAGCATCACTGTGAACTAAGCTAGTGAAGGTAATGGAATTCCAGTTGAAGTATTTCAAATCCTAAAGGATGATGCTGTGAAAGTGCTGCACTCAATGTGCCAGCAAATTTGGAAAACTCAGCAGGGGCCAAAGGCTGGAAAAGATCAGTTTTCATTCTTCACAAAGAAAGGCAATGCCAAAGAGTGCTCAAACTATCATAAAATTGCACTCATCTCACATGCTGGCAAAGTAATACTCAAAACTCTCCAAACCAGGCTTCAACAGTACATGAACCATGAACTTCTACATGTTCAAGCTGGATTTAGAAAAGGCAGAGGAACCAGAGATCAAATTGCCAACATCCGTTGGATCATCAAAAAAGCACAAGAGTTCCAGAAAACCATCTACTTCTATTTTATTGAATACACCAAAAGCTTTGACTGTGTGGATCACAACAAACTATAGAAAATTCTTAAAGAGATGAGAATACCAGACCACATGACCTGTCTCTTCAGAAATCTGTATGCAGGTCAAGAAGCAACAGTTAGAACTGGACATGAAACAACAGACCAGTTCCAAATTGGGGAAGGAGTTCATCAAGGCTGTATATTGTCACCCTGTTTATTTAGCTTATATGCAGAGTACGTCTTGCAAAATGGTAGGCTGGATGAAGCACAACCTAGAATCAGCATTGCCAGGAGAAATATCAATAACCTCAGATATGCAGATGACACCACCCTTAGAGCAGAAAGCAAAGAAGAGCTAGAGAGACTCTTGATGAAAATGAAAGACGAGAGTAAAAAAGTTGGATTAAAACTCAATAGTCAGAAAACTAAGATCATGGCATCTGGTTCCATCACTTCATGGCAAATAGATGGGGAAACAATGGAATCAGTGACAGACTTTATTTTGGGGGGCTCCAAATTCACTGCAGATGGTGACTGTAGCCATGACATTAAAATATGCTTTTTCCTTGATAGAAATGATATGACCAACCTAGACAGCATATTAAAAAGCAGAGACATTACTTTGCCAACAAAAGTCCATCTAGTAAGAGCTATGGTTTTTCCAGTAGTCATGTATGGATGTGAGAGTTGGACTATAGAGAAAGCTGAGCACTGAAGAATAGATGCTTTTGTACTGTGGTGTTGGAGAAGACTCTTGAGGGTCCCTTGGACTGCAAGATCAAACCAGTCAATCTTAAAGGAAATCCATCCTGAATATTCAACGGAAGGACTGATGCTAAAGCTGAAGCTCCAACACTTTGGCCACCTAATGTGAAGAACTGACTCATCTGAAAAGACCTTGAAGCTGGGAAAGATCAAAGGTGGGTAGAGAAGGGGACAACAGAGGATGGGATGGTTGGGTGGCATCACTAACTCCATGGACATGAGTCTGAGTAAGCTCTGGGAGTTGGTGATGAACAGGGAAGCCTGGCATGTTGCAAGTTCATGGGGTTGCAAAGAGTTGGACATACCTGAGTGACTGAACTGAACTGAACTGAACCAATCTCTTACTCACTTATGTCTGGTCTGCTATTTTTTGGAATTGCTAACAGCATTTGTTATCATAAAGAAGACTGATTTGGAGTATACTGAAGAGAATAAAACCTTAACATGGAAAGTAACAAGTAACTCTATAGCCAAATAACAAAGAACTCACATTGTATGACAGGAAGGAAACAAGGAAACTCATCCACAACGAGTACAATTTTTCTGTCTCCCTCCCTCCTCTCTCTCAGACTTTTGCACATCAAGTGTTGAAGCCCTGTATAACATGTGCAAAGACATCTCAACCTACATATCTGCTATGTATTTTGAACCCATAACTCAAATCCATGGTCTTCCATTATAGATACCACTTGAACCTGCTATTTGTCCTGTGTTCCAAAGCTCTGTGAATGTTATTATAATAAATGAAAACTGTTCCAAGTCAGAAGCCAGGGTGTTAGTATGCCCATGTAAAGTCAATCAATGAAGACTTACGCTTTGTTTCCCTAAGTTTTTCTCAGATACTTCTCCTAGTATGTTCTATATAATTCTAGTCCTAGTAGTTCATAGCTGAATTGCTTTTATAAATTAATGTCTCTTTTCCCAACTTTCCATTCATACACTCTGTTCCCCATTGCTGCCAGGGCTCCATTTTTGGGCTTCCCTGATGGCTCAGTGAGTAAAGAATCTGCCTGCAACACAGGAGCCACAGGAGATATGCGTTCAATCCCTGGTTGGGAAGATCCCCTGGAGTAGGAAAGGGCAACCCACTCCAGTATTCTTGCCTGAGGAATCCCATGGACAGAAGAGCTTGATGAACTACAGTCCATGAGGTCACACAGAGTTGGACATAACTGAGCACATGAGCACAGCAAAATCGTATTATGACTCTCCTCTACTTTGAAGGCTCTTCTGAGTTCTCAATTATTCTCAAGATAAACGTCAAAGTTCTGCTAAGTTGCTTCCCTTGTGTCCGACTCTGTGCGACCCCAAAGATGGCAGCCCACCAGGCTCCCCCATCCCTGGGATTCTCCAGGCAAGAGTACTGGAGTGGGTTGCCATTGCCTTCTCAAAGTTTTTAGTATGTCACATAAAATCTATGGGGAAGCAGGTGCTAGCTTTCCTACTTAGCATCATCCATTCCAGAATTCATCTAAGCTAATCACTCTACAATCATCTTCAAGTTTATGTGAGCGTGTTCTGTTGTCCTGCAATGCCTTCCTGCCTGTTTTTCCTCACTTGGCTAACTACTAATGAGCAACAATTTGTGTCAGTTTTTTTGAGATTCTTACCGAGATTTTGGCTGTCTCCACGTGTTACCCTCCCATCCTCTATCTTCACCTGGAGTTTTTGTGCTCAGATATTGTATGAAGTATCCTCAGTGCTGAATATATTGTCTTGTTATTGAAATCTACTGGATTAACAGTTCCTTAGGCCCAAGTGCATTTGATGCATAGTAAACACTCAATAAATTTCTTAAATGAGTTGGAAGAATGTAATTAAAAGCTATGCAGATTGTATTGCAAAGTTCCAGAACTGTTACCCATTTCTACTCCAAACTGGTCCTAAATCAGTCATAAGTCTAAGTTAAAATATATTTTTCCAAAATAATTAAGGTTTCAAAACAGCACTTAGAATGAAGAACTTATTTTTAATGGAATTTTGAATTATTTAAAATAGAAGTAAGCAATCATGAAAGCATGATTTGAACACTTTTCCTACCCTTGGAAGAAAGCACAACCTTCTATCTATTTTTCATCTTTCTATTTGTACTTGTCACTAGACATTAACATATCTTGTCAGACACAAAACTAGATATTGGTATAAATAAATGAGAACATAACTACTACTCAGATATTCAAATCCAGTAAAAGAGGCAGACATGCAAAATCTTATATTGAACTACCCAAAGTGTGCTCTGTCAATATTGGTCTATCAAAATGTGTTGATTTATATTTACCAATGCCTTCCCCCTCACCCCACTGTACTGTATTTTCCATTTCTATTTTTGTTTTTACTTTTCTTCCCCTCTGTTTATTTGCCTAGCTGAGCCACTGTCCTTGCGAGTGAAAGTTGCCACCAGGGATGCTTTCTAATAAGCTGTTTACTTTCTCTTACAAATAAAATGGCAAAGGTTTAAGGCTTACTTAGGTTATTAGTTGAGGTCCCAGTCTTGATTTAGAAGCTTCAGTAAAAGGCCATGCAATTTGTTCTGAGGTGTTGTGTATGACTGAAAGCTAGCTCACCATCTGGCAGCCCTGTGGATTCTGTCCCCTTCCCTAGACCCAGCATGGGCTACATTGCTACAGAGAAAGCAACTATTTTTCCTTCACTCAGTCACCATTGCTCACTAAGCCAAATGCCTAGGGCAATATCCTTTTATTTATTCATGTGTGCATGCCTTCTCAGTTGCTGAGTCGTGTCCAATTCTTTGCAACCCCATGGACTATAGCCCATCAGGCTCCTCTGTCCATGGGATTTTCCAGGCAAGAACAATAGATTGGGTTGCCATTTCCTTCTCTAGGGGATCTTTCCAACCTATGGATTGAACCTACGTCTCCTGCATTGGCAGGTGAATTCTTTATTACTGCACCACCTGGGATGCCCCTTTATTTATTCATAGAGCCATCTTTTAGATTAACACCTGCTCAGAGCTTTCGACACTTGGGAACATAGGCTATGGGACATACATAAGCCTGGAAGCTTCTGGTATAGAACTATAACAAGCTTTTCTTTTCTTTTGCTCTCCTAAATCTTATTTTTAAGTAACCTAACTATTTTCATTTTTTACCCTTTTTGTGGTAACATTTTGAATATATTACTTACATATTTCATAATATTATCCCTTTTAGGATTCTGGTTTTAACTGCTATGTTTAAACTTTTTGTAAATTACTTCCTAACATTTTTATGGGGTATATTTTCTATTTTTTTTAATATATTCATGCTATTTAGAATATTATATAATATATTTTAATTTTAAGAAATAAGTCTCATTACATTCAGTGGAATTAGCTACACTTTGTGGTTTAGTATTATTACCTTCCATATCTAGTTTGTATTGATTATCTCTAACACTATCTTAATTCCCTCATGGAATATTAATTTCACTTCATTCCTCAGTATATTTATTGATAAGGAGCTTTGATGACATGCCTTACATTAATCCTTCAAGCTCTTCCAAAAGTTGTCTTATTCTCTGCAGTACATAATTCCTATAACCAGGAACTATACCTAGAACTGAATTTTCATTTTACCAACAAGAACTAGGATTAATGTTCTTGGAAACAGCTCATTTCATCTTGCTTAATGGGGTTAATTCAACAACTGGGCTTCTAACAGGAAAATCCTCTCAACACATAAACTTCTTGGTCTCCCTACTTAGCCCATGATCTCCTTTAGAATAAAACTAGATTTCCTTTAAAAGATATTGGAGAGTACTTTCTTTACAATGGTGTGTTAGTTTCGTCTGTACAGCAAAATGAATCAGTTCTACGTATATCCAAGAAAAGAGGGATGTATGCGCATGCAAAACTAGATCTTAAGCTTATTCCTAACTCTTGTCAGCACCACATCATATTCTGGTGTTTATCTATTTCTGTTATCCCAGTTAATTCAACATTTTGTTGTTCTCTAAACTTGCTACCTGAACACTGTGCCTTGATCCTTCTAGTTCTGCTTGTTGAAGCTAACCTCTGTACTTGAGTAAATTATAGGGAGTCCAAAATGCTTATTGACTTGCATATCATGTTCCCTTCTTTGTTGCAAATTCCAGCATATTCTTGGCCTGAGCCTGCCCAAGTTGTAAATTCAAGGAGAGGGAATTTTTTAAAATCCAGCATTTCAGTTGGGTTACTATTGTAGGTTCTATTAAATTTGCCATATAATTTTGAAAACAACTAAGTTTCAAATTAATGCTTTGAATTTCAGTTAATCTGCTGATGTATTTAACTTAGTTTTAATCTAAGTGATTTTACAAGTGGATATCACTTTAACTTATATAAGTTTATAAGTTATTAATCTTCATATTAAAGTGGCACACCTAAAACTGATTATAGATTTTATTAAATGGCTTCTGTCTCTAGAACAGTTGTACTGAAACAAAAGTGATAGAAATATTAATATGTTCTACTGAGATGAGAAATCTGTTTTTACTTTGAAATGCAGTTCTCCTGACCATGACCTTTGAGAAGACATACCATTTGATAGAGAGTGTGAAACATACTATTTTAAATACATTTTAAACTTTAGCAATTTTAATTGCATCTTGCATTTCCAAAATTCCCAGTGTACTTGCTTATCTTCTCTTCTAATAGATAATAGTAGTTTGACACTATCTTTTTCAAATGCTCAACAAAGATTTATTTGTAAAATTGAAATCAGAGGGTTTCTCTAGTATTCAGATAATATAGCAATGTTTTTTTATATAGATAATCTTTGCCTAAATGTGCCAGCATTGAAAGGATTCTACAGAAATGCTTTTGTATACTGATAAGTGTAGCTACTATTGTAGGGTAGCCAGTAAAGATCATTATAGTTATACTGTCAAGTTGTTAGAGTCCCCATCTATATGAACTGCAATCGTAGTTTACTAAGAGTAGAAATGCTGCTTAAGTGGCTATGAACATAGCGTTTTAGATGGAGTATAAATATAATACTCTCTCTACATGAAAGTAATACACTGCAGCATTTCTATACACAAATTTAAATTGAATCCACCTATAAACTCTGCCTTCCCGGCTTGGGGCTTTCCTGGTGGCTCAGAGGGTAAAGAATCTACCTGAAATGCAGGAGACCCAGGTTTGCCTCCTGGGTTGGGAAGATTCCCTGAAGAAGGAAATGGGAACCCATTCCAGTATCCTTACTCACGAATTTCATAGACAGAGGAGCCCAATAGGCCACAGTTCATGGGGCTGCAAAGAGTCGGACATGACAGAGTGAATAACACTCACTCACAAACTCTGAGCTCAGAGTTTAGTGAGGGAATGTATTTTTGGTTTTTAGCCTCATGTTATTTTTGAATCGAGTTACTTGGAAACTTGGAAGCTCTGTACAGTATCTTGTGTCCGACTCTGTGCGACCCCAAAGATGGCAGCCCACCAGGCTCCCCCATCCCTGGGATTCTCCAGGCAAGAGTACTGGAGTGGGTTGCCATTGCCTTCTCAAAGTTTTTAGTATGTCACATAAAATCTATGGGGAAGCAGGTGCTAGCTTTCCTACTTAGCATCATCCATTCCAGAATTCATCTAAGCTAATCACTCTACAATCATCTTCAAGTTTATGTGAGCGTGTTCTGTTGTCCTGCAATGCCTTCCTGCCTGTTTTTCCTCACTTGGCTAACTACTAATGAGCAACAATTTGTGTCAGTTTTTTTGAGATTCTTACCGAGATTTTGGCTGTCTCCACGTGTTACCCTCCCATCCTCTATCTTCACCTGGAGTTTTTGTGCTCAGATATTGTATGAAGTATCCTCAGTGCTGAATATATTGTCTTGTTATTGAAATCTACTGGATTAACAGTTCCTTAGGCCCAAGTGCATTTGATGCATAGTAAACACTCAATAAATTTCTTAAATGAGTTGGAAGAATGTAATTAAAAGCTATGCAGATTGTATTGCAAAGTTCCAGAACTGTTACCCATTTCTACTCCAAACTGGTCCTAAATCAGTCATAAGTCTAAGTTAAAATATATTTTTCCAAAATAATTAAGGTTTCAAAACAGCATTTAGAATGAAGAACTTATTTTTAATGGAATTTTGAATTATTTAAAATAGAAGTAAGCAATCATGAAAGCATGATTTGAACACTTTTCCTACCCTTGGAAGAAAGCACAACCTTCTATCTATTTTTCATCTTTCTATTTGTACTTGTCACTAGACATTAACATATCTTGTCAGACACAAAACTAGATATTGGTATAAATAAATGAGAACATAACTACTACTCAGATATTCAAATCCAGTAAAAGAGGCAGACATGCAAAATCTTATATTGAACTACCCAAAGTGTGCTCTGTCAATATTGGTCTATCAAAATGTGTTGATTTATATTTACCAATGCCTTCCCCCTCACCCCACTGTACTGTATTTTCCATTTCTATTTTTGTTTTTACTTTTCTTCCCCTCTGTTTATTTGCCTAGCTGAGCCACTGTCCTTGCGAGTGAAAGTTGCCACCAGGGATGCTTTCTAATAAGCTGTTTACTTTCTCTTACAAATAAAATGGCAAAGGTTTAAGGCTTACTTAGGTTATTAGTTGAGGTCCCAGTCTTGATTTAGAAGCTTCAGTAAAAGGCCATGCAATTTGTTCTGAGGTGTTGTGTATGACTGAAAGCTAGCTCACCATCTGGCAGCCCTGTGGATTCTGTCCCCTTCCCTAGACCCAGCATGGGCTACATTGCTACAGAGAAAGCAACTATTTTTCCTTCACTCAGTCACCATTGCTCACTAAGCCAAATGCCTAGGGCAATATCCTTTTATTTATTCATGTGTGCATGCCTTCTCAGTTGCTGAGTCGTGTCCAATTCTTTGCAACCCCATGGACTGTAGCCCATCAGGCTCCTCTGTCCATGGGATTTTCCAGGCAAGAACAATAGATTGGGTTGCCATTTCCTTCTCTAGGGGATCTTCCCAACCTATGGATTGAACCTACGTCTCCTGCATTGGCAGGTGAATTCTTTATTACTGCACCACCTGGGATGCCCCTTTATTTATTCATAGAGCCATCTTTTAGATTAACACCTGCTCAGAGCTTTCGACACTTGGGAACATAGGCTATGGGACATACATAAGCCTGGAAGCTTCTGGTATAGAACTATAACAAGCTTTTCTTTTCTTTTGCTCTCCTAAATCTTATTTTTAAGTAACCTAACTATTTTCATTTTTTACCCTTTTTGTGGTAACATTTTGAATATATTACTTACATATTTCATAATATTATCCCTTTTAGGATTCTGGTTTTAACTGCTATGTTTAAACTTTTTGTAAATTACTTCCTAACATTTTTATGGGGTATATTTTCTATTTTTTTTAATATATTCATGCTATTTAGAATATTATATAATATATTTTAATTTTAAGAAATAAGTCTCATTACATTCAGTGGAATTAGCTACACTTTGTGGTTTAGTATTATTACCTTCCATATCTAGTTTGTATTGATTATCTCTAACACTATCTTAATTCCCTCATGGAATATTAATTTCACTTCATTCCTCAGTATATTTATTGATAAGGAGCTTTGATGACATGCCTTACATTAATCCTTCAAGCTCTTCCAAAAGTTGTCTTATTCTCTGCAGTACATAATTCCTATAACCAGGAACTATACCTAGAACTGAATTTTCATTTTACCAACAAGAACTAGGATTAATGTTCTTGGAAACAGCTCATTTCATCTTGCTTAATGGGGTTAATTCAACAACTGGGCTTCTAACAGGAAAATCCTCTCAACACATAAACTTCTTGGTCTCCCTACTTAGCCCATGATCTCCTTTAGAATAAAACTAGATTTCCTTTAAAAGATATTGGAGAGTACTTTCTTTACAATGGTGTGTTAGTTTCGTCTGTACAGCAAAATGAATCAGTTCTACGTATATCCAAGAAAAGAGGGATGTATGCGCATGCAAAACTAGATCTTAAGCTTATTCCTAACTCTTGTCAGCACCACATCATATTCTGGTGTTTATCTATTTCTGTTATCCCAGTTAATTCAACATTTTGTTGTTCTCTAAACTTGCTACCTGAACACTGTGCCTTGATCCTTCTAGTTCTGCTTGTTGAAGCTAACCTCTGTACTTGAGTAAATTAGAGGGAGTCCAAAATGCTTATTGACTTGCATATCATGTTCCCTTCTTTGTTGCAAATTCCAGCATATTCTTGGCCTGAGCCTGCCCAAGTTGTAAATTCAAGGAGAGGGAATTTTTTAAAATCCAGCATTTCAGTTGGGTTACTATTGTAGGTTCTATTAAATTTGCCATATAATTTTGAAAACAACTAAGTTTCAAATTAATGCTTTGAATTTCAGTTAATCTGCTGATGTATTTAACTTAGTTTTAATCTAAGTGATTTTACAAGTGGATATCACTTTAACTTATATAAGTTTATAAGTTATTAATCTTCATATTAAAGTGGCACACCTAAAACTGATTATAGATTTTATTAAATGGCTTCTGTCTCTAGAACAGTTGTACTGAAACAAAAGTGATAGAAATATTAATATGTTCTACTGAGATGAGAAATCTGTTTTTACTTTGAAATGCAGTTCTCCTGACCATGACCTTTGAGAAGACATACCATTTGATAGAGAGTGTGAAACATACTATTTTAAATACATTTTAAACTTTAGCAATTTTAATTGCATCTTGCATTTCCAAAATTCCCAGTGTACTTGCTTATCTTCTCTTCTAATAGATAATAGTAGTTTGACACTATCTTTTTCAAATGCTCAACAAAGATTTATTTGTAAAATTGAAATCAGAGGGTTTCTCTAGTATTCAGATAATATAGCAATGTTTTTTTATATAGATAATCTTTGCCTAAATGTGCCAGCATTGAAAGGATTCTACAGAAATGCTTTTGTATACTGATAAGTGTAGCTACTATTGTAGGGTAGCCAGTAAAGATCATTATAGTTATACTGTCAAGTTGTTAGAGTCCCCATCTATATGAACTGCAATCGTAGTTTACTAAGAGTAGAAATGCTGCTTAAGTGGCTATGAACATAGCGTTTTAGATGGAGTATAAATATAATACTCTCTCTACATGAAAGTAATACACTGCAGCATTTCTATACACAAATTTAAATTGAATCCACCTATAAACTCTGCCTTCCCGGCTTGGGGCTTTCCTGGTGGCTCAGATGGTAAAGAATCTACCTGAAATGCAGGAGACCCAGGTTTGCCTCCTGGGTTGGGAAGATTCCCTGAAGAAGGAAATGGGAACCCATTCCAGTATCCTTACTCACGAATTTCATAGACAGAGGAGCCCAATAGGCCACAGTTCATGGGGCTGCAAAGAGTCGGACATGACAGAGTGAATAACACTCACTCACAAACTCTGAGCTCAGAGTTTAGTGAGGGAATGTATTTTTGGTTTTTAGCCTCATGTTATTTTTGAATCGAGTTACTTGGAAACTTGGAAGCTCTGTACAGTACTGAATGTTTTTCCCTTCCCTCTGGTCCCAGGCACATTGTCCAGCATTCTAGTCTCTCCCTGAAAGTCTTAGACATTGCCCCCTGGACATTGCTGTTCTCTCTTTTCAGTCACAGTCAAGAGGGAAAGTGGAACAGGCCACACTGATTCTATGTCATGCTCTCCTGTCAAGCGTTCCCAGAAGAACATATGGAACTTTCTGAATGGAAATATTGGGACATTTTAAAAGGGTGGAGAGGTTACAAAGTGAGAATGTAAATGTTAAAATCAAGTGCTGAATAGACTTTCCTTAGAAATAAATTCAGCCTTTAACAAGAGGTTAGTGTTTTAGTACCTACTCAGGCTCTCTGCACTCAGATATGCTGCATTCCTCTCAGACTCCCTTCAAATCCTTATCCTGTTTTGAAAAACACTGTCATTCCTGCTTCAGCAGGGACTACATTTTCTGAAGTTCAAATCATTTGGTTAGGATTAGCACTCAGGGAGGGCACCGGCAGACAGTTTCAGCTGGTCGTGATGATCATCACTCCTAATTCCACAAGAACACAGAGCTAGAGACATTGGTATTCCAAACTCCAGGCCTGAGGATGAGTTGTATGTCTCCAGATATACATTGTGGAACACACACACACACACACACACGCTCGTGCACGCATGCGCACACACACACACACATACCATACACCTTTCAAGAACTGCCTAATGGTTGCTGCCTGGAATTCCTAGATGTTGGCCCCTAAGCAAGATGCTGGCCCCTAAGCAAGATGCTATCCTCTCATCTCTCCACAGTCACAATTAGGAGGTGAGAAGGGATATAATCTCAGATACATAATGTGAAAATGAGAGAAAATTTCCTAACTCCTTGGAGGACGGGAAGAGGCATTCCTTTTCCATGTTATCAATAGACCTCATGTTTCTTTAGGTCTTCCATGGAAAATGCCATGATAATTCTTCTAGTAAATTATTGAATAGATAGCTAGTAAAGTTGCTTGTCTTCAGTATTGATCAGCAATGAGTGGGCTGACTAATTGATTTTTGCCTAATATAATTCCAGGCTGTGACCTCAGTATTCTTACTTTGAGATACTCCTTCAACTTAACTTGTTCAGGCTGAAGTGTCTCTTATGATCATTTATGTCTACTATGTTCTAGGGCTCTACTAGGTGCTGGAAGGCAGAGAGAGAAAAACACAAATTTTCAGTAATGAGTTTAGAATTGAAAGGAGGAAGTAGATAAGTAAACTGGCAATTTTAATATGATGGGCTGCATATATAATAAACAATATGTTATGAAAGAGACTAAGCCACATTAAGGAAACAAAAGAGCAAAAAGGGATCCTTTTGCTAGATGAGGCTGAGAGATAAACAAAAGACAGATCATTAGGACTTTATAGTTGAGGAAGTCAGAAAGACAAAGTTTCAAGCAGAAGCAAGCAAATGTTGAATGGATATTCTAGCAGTTAGATAACCTAAGGCTATTTAAGAGTTGACTTATAAGGGAAGTTTTCAAAAAGAGTAAGAGAGGATTTAAAAATAAAATTTGAGTCTCAGGTCTGGTCCATTTGGCCAATGTGATCGTTTACCTATAGTAAAAAGACAATACAAGAGTGGAAGAAAGTGTACAAAAGTTGGAGAGCTTAGCAGAAAGGAAAATAACATATTCAATTTTTTGATACATTAAATTTGAGACACCTAGAATATATCCAAATTGAGCTGACTTACAAGTACATAAATATGTAGTAAAAATTCTCATATCTGAAATAATCAGAGCTGGTTTGTGGTCAGTTATTTGACTGAAGTGGAAAACACACATTATGGAACAGATGCACACTGGAACAGTCCAAACATCATATATTAATCCATTATCTTATTGGATAATAAATTTACCAATATTGTATTATAAGCCCAAGGCATTTTCTCTGAATATGTTTTCTACCCATTGAAGTTATGATGTCATCTTTTCTTATATAATTAAAGTGTTAGTCACTCAGTAGTGTCCAACTCTTTGTGATCCCATGAACTGTAACCTGCCAGGCTCCTCTGTCCATAGGATTCTCCAGCAAGAACACTAGAGTGGGTAGCCATTCCCTTCTCCAGGGGATCTTCCCAACCCAGGGATTGAACTGGGTCTCCCGTGTTGCAGGCAGATTCTTTACTGTCTGAGCCACTAGAGAAGCATCCATTGTAAACTATGGACTTTAGTTAATAATAGTATATCAATATTGATTCATCAGTTTTAACAAATATACCACACTAATTCATGCTATTAACAATTGGGAATTGTGTGATAGTAAAGGGATCTATATGAGAACTCTCTGTATCATGTGCTCAATTTTTCTGTAATTATTTAACTGTTTTATAAAAAGTCCATTAATTAAGTACAGACACACACAAGCACACCACACACACCTTTACAACTAATTTAGCGTGTGATCTTGGACAAATCTCTCTTAACTGCAATTTGCTTGTCAATAAACTTGGATTGTTAAAACAGATTTCATATGAAGATTAATTTAAAATGTAAGAATGTTAAATACATCAATGTAATATAAAAGAAAATTACTGAACTTCAGTTAATATTAATTCACTCCATACATGTCCATATTCTTATTACACCCATTTATCTCTATCATGGAGAATTTATTCAACTGAAAGTTACCATACCAAAAATAAAAAAAGCTCAATTTCATAAGATACAAACAATAAGGAAGATTTATTATCTCATAAAGCAGAATTAACATGGATAAGAATTGTTCACCATAAAAAAATGGCTATTGGATAGACATCTAGGAGGTACCCTATAATAATTTTTGTTTCATGCAACCTTTTGGCATTATGTGAAATATGGTTTTATCACTATAATTTGTTTTAAAATTGGCTCAAGAATGAATATATTTTGCCCCTTGTTTGATAACTTTGTAGGGTCAGAATATCTATAATGTTCTTTATTTTAATATTCCCATCTATTTTTGCCACCAGAGAGAGAACAGTGCTTTTGTTGACACACGGGTGTACCTGATTTTCAATCATATTTCTGCAGGATCTCAGCGGGGGTACCAGGGATTTATGGCAAAGACAGAAATTATTATTAAATCCATTCTACTTTTCTAGGAGCATCATGAGACTACAGATAAAAAGAGTAAAAGCTATTTTGCTTTTCTTATAAACAATAATTTTTCTAAGTGACTATGACCAATGCTATTATTGCCACTCATTCATAATCTATTTTATACCCAGACTGTCAGGATACAAAATTGCTTCAGGTCAAAGTTAATAAGTTAGAATTGTGGAATACATATTTATATTTCAGATGAATTGAATCACTGTTAAATTCTATATTTATAAATTATAAATGTCAACCAAAAATCACTTAATATTTACTGTAGACAAGTAATCATTGTATAAAGCATCTAAGGTAGCTTATATCTTGAATCTGCAGGGTATCAGAATGTAATATGTATTATGTGCTGGCTGTTATTCCAGATGTATGTTCTCTTAAAAAAAAAAAAAAAAAAACCAACTGCAGTCAGTTATTTTAAATTTAAAATTTCTTATTGAGTGTTCCAGAATTAGGACATACAGTGATGGATGAAGATATAATTTAGAGCAAATAATGTAATTCCTTACAAAATATGGTCATTCATTTAAAGATCATTTAATTCAGCTGTCTGATTATAATAGAGAAAATCTCTAAACCACAGGAAGATTTCCTTGTTAAATATCATGTGACAAGTTAAATGTAGTAGCTAGAAAATAAACATTATGTTCCTGACCTACTCCCAAGTTAATTTTGTTTCCCTACAAGAATATAGCCTACCATACTAAAAAATGAATGAAAAAAAATACATTAATTTGTGGTCAGTGGTCTGTAAAGGAACTTTCCAAACATCTCAACTATCTTTGCCTTTTCTTTCATTGTTTTTATGTGCTATTTCCTCTTTCTATCTCTGTTCTCATATATCTATTGGCATTTTTAAAAAGTGAGAGTTCTTCAATAGGCTTCAGAAGTGACCATTAAGGAAGAGAATCTGAACACAATCTTTTCTGACACATCTGCCAGCCTCTACTCAGCATGTGAGCTGTGTGCTCAGTCACTCAGTCGTGTCTGACTCTTTGTGACCCCAGGGACTATAGCCAGCCAGGCTCTTCTGTCTATGGGATTGTCCAGGCAGGAATACTGGCGTGGATAGCCATTCCCTTCTCCAGGGCATCTTCCTGACACAGGGATCAAACCCACGTCTCCTGCATTTTCAGGTGGATACTTTACTACTGAGCCACCTGGGAAGCCCATAGTAACAGACAGCAGAGTCTTATTTATCTATAAATAAATATTTACCTTTAAATATTTTGCCGTGGGCTCAACTTTACTTGACACCTTGGAATTATTAAGCCTGTTATTTATAAACATATAAATGCAATTAAAGAAAAAGTTACATTAAATAAAGTTATTTTTTGTAAGTTTCTTCCTGTTGTGAATAAGCAATGTATTTATTCTAAGAAATAATTTTTGCTCAAATATTTTAGGTTAATATTTTCTTTATTTTAATTATACTTTATTCATCGAAAGTGGAGCAAAGATGATTAGAGAAAGTGACTAAAATAAACAAGAATAATGTAAACCAACAATAAAATAGTTTACACAAAATCTTTTCAGTCAAGGCTGTGAAAGATCTGAGATTTAACCTACTTAGAAGATGACAAGGTAGCCTGTAACAGGTTCATGGATTCTGGTGGAAGACAGGAGGCTGTTAGGTTAGAGATGAAGGGCACTGCTTCTCATGCAGGGCAATAGCATTAGCCTGAGTATCAGCATTTTGTTGCAGCCTTTCCCACTCTCCATCCTGGCAGATTCATGTGAAACATAGATGTACAGATTTATCTGCTCATAGTTGGTTGCATTGAAGAAGAACACTGAGCTTAGAGAAACAGATTCTCTTTTAATGATCAACAGTAAGCATGCTTACTCTTTTCTCCAAGGAAAGGAAGTATAGTTCTATTCCAAGTTTGTTCACTATCCAAACATTATTAAAAAAAAAAATTCAGAAACAAAAGCACTCTCTACCTCACTTAGACAGATACCTGGAGAATTGTTTTTCAACACCTTCTACCTTATACAAGTGTTTTCTTACAACCTCCTTCTAAGATAAAGCAATTCTTTGAAATATTTGGATGCAGAGAGTGGAAAAGTCAAAGAAATCCCACTTGAAGAATAAGTAGTGTTACAGGATTCTAATGAGGTAAGCTACAAAAGAAAAAGTAATCAGTGTTCCAGACACTGGGATTTCTTCTTTTCCTCTTTATATGCACCACTCCCCTGGCTTCTCTGTAATTTTATTTCTAAAGGTCTGCACTAGAAATGCTTTTCAGAAAACTTCCTTTAGGATACTGATGCCACTTTGCCTCCACTTGCAGAGTTGAAAGAGGCTGAGAGTTTGCGTCTCCTGATGGCTGCTCTTAGCCAGTGATTGACTGGTGCTTGAATTGAAAGCTCACTATGCTGCTAATCAAGAAAAACACTGAAGTGAAGCCTACACTTCCAAGTTTGCCTGAGGGATCAGCTATATTTGCCCTCCATAAGATTTTCTGGAAATAATATTCTTTCTAACTTCTACTTCCCTTTATGTTTTCCCCATTACGTTCCTAGGTTCTCCTGAGAGCACTTTTTTAGTAAATCATCGTCACAAAAATTTTTGTTTTAGATTTTTCTTCTTATTAACTATGCCAAAGCAGGGAGGAAAGATTACAGAGAATGATAGCTTTTGTTTAGTCACCAAGTTGTTCGACTCTTTGCGACCCATGGACTGCAGCATGTCCCGGAGTTTGCCCAAGTTCATGTCCGTGATTAGTCATGTGCATTATTAGCTACCACTGCTGCTGCTGCTGCTGCTAAGTCGCTTCAGTCGTGTCCAACTCTGTGCAACCCCATAGACGGCAGCCCACCAGGCTCCTCCATCCCTGGGATTGCCCAGGCAAGAATAATGGAGTGGGTTGCCATTTCCTTCTCCAATGCATACACGCATGCTAAGTCGCTTCAGTTGTGTCCGACTACTGACTGCTTATTATTTTCCAACACTGTGCAAGCCCTTGGTTTGATTGTCATAACAACTCTGTGAGGTAGGTATTATTATTCCATTGTACTTAGGAGAAAGAGAGATTCGGAGAGGTTAATTTGCCCAAGTCCCATTGATTGTAAGT
Organism: Cephalophus harveyi; assembly: GCA_006410635.1. Taxonomy (NCBI): domain Eukaryota; kingdom Metazoa; phylum Chordata; class Mammalia; order Artiodactyla; family Bovidae; genus Cephalophus; species Cephalophus harveyi. The sequence goes on along the minus strand of SJYT01054727.1, from coordinate 254,302 downwards.
GGTAGAGCCCACTTCCAAAGTCATCTTCATCCACTGTGTGTCTAAATGCTATGCAGATTAGGAAATCTAGTTTAAATTTCATTCTTCTGAATTTTGCTCTTGAGCTAAAAAAGCAGCTCTGAATAATATTTTCGTGAACCTTTTTGTTAAAATATTAACAGTCAAGCATATGCCTACAGAGGTATTTTTGGCAGTGACTCTGTTCATAGATAATGCTTCCTAGATGCTACTGATGTCACTCTATTCTATAGTCATATACTCCAACTAAGAGCAATTTTAGAATCAGTGTTCCTCAAATATTATGGTGACTGAAAATGCAAGAATCCTTGCATCCACCAAGAGGTAGGAATTCTTGAGTCAAGCTTATAGGAAATCCAGATCTACTAGTTTTAAACCTACAGGTTTTGATGGGAAGAGTTCTCTATACAGCACAGAGAACTGCAATTGCATTATGGAACTGAATTATGGAAAATCAAAGGAAGTGAAAGAGAGCAGCAATTAATACTTTAAAATAGATATTAATTTATCTTAATATAGTGATATATTGGAAAATATTTGTAAATTCAGTTTCAGTATTCCAATATTGTTTTTTGCTGTATACTCTCATTATGTTTTCTCTTTTTCCCTTATTTCCAGTGTGGATATACTTCAGTAGGGGGTGCAAGGACGGATCCTTAGAAAATGTTAGATCACCTAACCTCTATTTGAAAGCTTCTAATGAGGTCCCCAACTTTCCTGTATACTGCAATAAATGTAGCTCTGTGAGCAGAGGCTACTCTGATGAACTGCTGTAAAGTGTCCAAGAATACAGACTTTGAGCCCAGGGATGCTCCAAACATGCATTCATATCTTTAAGTTAGTATGTAAGGGATGTTGTGTGCTCAGTCGCTCAGTCATGTCCAAATTTTTGCAACCCCATGGACTGTAGCCTGCTAGGCTCCTCTGTCCATGGGATTTTCCAGACAAGAATACTAGAGTGGGTTGCCATTTCCTTTTTCAAGGGATCTTCCCGACCCAGGGATCAAACCCACATCTCTTGTGTCTCCTGTATTGGCAAGCAGTTTGTTTACCACTGAGTCACCTGGGAAGCCCATGTGAGGAAGGTAAATTGCAAACAATTCAGTTCAGTTCAGTTCATTTTAGTCGCTCAATTGTTCCTGACTCTTTGCAACCCCATGGACTGCAGCATGCCAACTTGCCTGTCCAACACCAGCTCCAAATTGACTAATATATGACATAATTAATTGACAAACTGTCAAATTTTCAACTATTTTTCATAATCTAGGACTTACTCTTCTATAAAATTTAAAACTATTTTTATAGTTTTTTACATAGGTTCATTGTTTATATAATGAAAATCAATGAATCTTTGCCTTCTCGGCTATAAAAAGATACATTTAATAAAAAATAACCATTTGCAATTGGATTGTCTTCTGATAATATGCAGAATGGCCTATCTTTTTTTTTTTCTAATAGTCTTTACAACCATAGTTGCATCTTATTTATTTATTTATTTATTTTTGCATTTCATAGATATTCCAAAAGCATTTGTTTACCCTTTCTTGCCCACAGTTTTCTCTTAAACTTAGTGCAATCTGCCTTCTAGGCTCACCATTGTAGTAAAATTGCTATATTAAAACTGATAAACAAAAATGACTTAGGGCATTAAATGAAAAATGCATGGTTCTCTTTTACATAAGCACCTAGTGATATTGACAATTCTTAGCATACTTTATTTTTTACTTAAAATTGTCTTTGCCATTTTTCTCATGGTACTATGTTTCTCTAGTTTGCACTCTACCTCTGTGGAATTCTCTCTGTTTCCTCCATAGTTTCTTTTTCCTCTTTCCAGGCTTCAATATTGCTTGTATTCTAATTTCAGGATCCATTTCTCTCTTTATATATTTTCCTTGGGGCTAATCTCAAGACTTCCAAGACTAATTAAAATCATCAGGGTGAAAATTTCTAGATAATTTTTAATAGAGATTTTTTAGTAGATATCTCTTTTGAACCTTAGACCTGTGTAGTAGTTTCTCTTTTAAAAAATTCGTATTTCCATTTCAGAGTGATTAAATTCTTCATTTTCTATGAAACTGAAGCCCAAGGCATAATGGGAACCTATTCTACATGATGCCATTGTAGTTATCTTTACTGCAGTTGACAATTTGTTCACCAAGATTCAAATTTATTTGTTTTCAAATAAATTTGTGCATGTTGCATTTATTACTACAAGTACATAATTTAATTCAGTGGTAAGTCAAATGATGAAACTTGAGTAGATGGAGATCAAGTTTATTCCCACAACAATGAAATTTAATACTTTAGAAATTCCAAATTAAGGCGAGTTGCTAAATAAATGACATCAAGTATAGCATAGGTATGGTAACAATGTAATGCTGGAGAAAAATAAAGAGGTAAAAGAAATATATTGTTTTGTTCTGGAGTGCACTTTAAATAAATGTCTAGAAGTCATGTTGTTTGACGGCAGATTATACAAGAAAGGGCTTCCCTGGTGGCTCAGATAGTAAAGAATCTGCCTGCAATGTGGGAGATTTACACACCATTATATGAATATACCACAGTCTGTGTATATGTGCTAAGTCGCTTCAGTTGTGTCCTACTCTTTGCGACCCCATTGGCTGTAGCCTGACAGGCTGCTCTGTCCATGGAATTCTCCAGGTAAGAATACTGGAACAGGTTGCCATTTCCTTCTCCAGGGATCCTTCCTGACACCCAGGGTGTGTTTATATAGCTAAGGGCATATTAGTTGCTTCCTGTTTTGGGTGATTATACTGCTGTAAGCATTCACATACAGGTTTTTGTATAAACAGATCTTTTCAGCTCCATTGGCTTTCTATTCTGTTCTATTGATCTATATGTCTGTTCTTTTGCCAGTACCACACGATGTAGATTACTCTAGCACTTCTTTGATAGCTCAGTTAGTAAAGAATCCACCTGCAATGCAGGAGACTCCAGTTCAATTCCTAGGTCAGGAAGATCCCCAGGAGAAGGGATAGACTATGCACTCCAGTATTCTTGGTCTTCCCTTGTGGGTCCACTGCTAAAGAATCTACTTACAATGTGGGAAACCTGGGTTTGATCCCTAGGTTGGGAAAATCCCTTGGAAAAGGGAAAGGCTACCCACTCCAGTATTCTGTACTAGATATTTCCATGGACTACATAGACCATGGGGTCACAGTGAATTGGACACAACCAAGCAACTTTCACTTTCACTTTAAAGTCAAGTAGTCATTTCTCCAACTTTCTTCTTCAGGATCATGCTGACCATTCTGGATCTTTTACTTTCCATATAAAATGTAGAACATTGTCAATATGCCCAAAATAACTTGCTGGTATTTTGATTGCAGGGTGCTAAATCTATAGATCAAGAAAGGGAAATTGACATCTAAATAATGTGTCTTCCTACCCATGAATATAAAAAGCCTATTTATTTAGACCCATCTTGATTTCTTTAAACTGGTCTTTGTAACTCCCATCTATAAATCCTGTATTTATTTGTCAAATTTATACACAGATATTTCATTTGTATTGTGCTAATGTAAGTAATTGCTATTGACTGAATCGTGTCTTTCCAAATTCATAGGTTGAAGCTCTAACATACACTGTGACTGTATCTGGAGATGGTACCTTTAAGGAAATAATTAAGGTTAAATGAGGCTATAAGGATTGGGTCTTCTTTCAACTTATCCTTATAAAAATTGGAATAAATGTCGGGAGTATGTACACAAAGAGAAAAGGCCATGAGACGATGCCTCCCAGTCAAGGAGAGAGTTTGCAGGAGAAACCGACTCTCCTGGCACCTTGATCTTCAACTTCCAGCCTCCAAAACTATGAGAAAATAAATTTATATTGTTAAAGCCCTTCCATGTAGTATTTTGTTATGATGACCCAGATGTCTAATAAGTGATGTTTTGCTCTTAATTTCAAATTCCAGTTACTCATTTCTGGTGTTTAGAAATTGCAATTAATTTTTTAAATTTGTTGATTTTTAATTGAAAGATAATTGCTTTACAATATTGCATTGGTTTCTGCCAGACATCAACATATGTATGCATAAGTATACATGTCTCCTCCTCTTGAACTTCCTTCCCACCTTCCACTCCATCCCACCACTCTAGGTTTTCATACAGCCTCAGTTTGAGTTCCCTAGTCATACAGCAAATTCCCACTAGCTATACGTTTTACATATAGTGGCGTGTATATTTCCATGCTACTCTTTCCATGCGTCCTACCCTCACCTTCCCTGCCCCCTGCAATTGACTTTTATATACTAACATTATACACTACAATCATTTATTAGAACCAGGATTTTTTTGTGATTGATAAGTATCTTCTACGTACACAATCACAGCATTTGTGAGCAAGAAGTTTTATTTCTTCTTCCCCAATCTTCATATCTTAACTTCCTCTCCTTGCCTTATTGCATTAACTAGAACTAGTGGTACGATGTTGAATAAAAGCCCTAGGGGGGGTTATCCTTGACTGGTTCCTGATCTTAGGGGGAAAGCATCCTGTTTCTCACCTTAATTATGATGCTATCTACATTATTTTAAATAAGTGTACCACAGTAGTAGATTTAATCTTCATCTTTCCCCATCTTTTATCTATTTACACTTAATATTTCAGATTGAAAATTTTCCATTGACATGTTTTCAAGCTCATTGGTACTTTCTTTTACCATTTCCAGCCTACTACTGTGATTATGAACATCATATTTTCATTTCCATTAAACGTTTTTTGACTTTTTTAGCATTTCCTTCTGATCTTCACTCTGAGTTTCCAGCTCTCTGCTTCCATTACCTGTTTGTTTGCATGTTGCCTACTTTTTTCATGAGCACCTTCAGCATATTAATCACGTGTGTGTTAGTCGCTCAGTTGTGTCTGACTCTTTGTGACCCCATGGACTGTACAGCCTGCCAGGCTCTTCTGTCCATGGGATTTTCCAGGCAAGGATACTAGAGTGGATTGCCATTTCCTTCTCCAATATTAATCATAATGATTTTAAATTCTCTAAATTCATTCTAAAATCAGCTTCATATCTCACTCTGGTTCTGATGCTTTGTCTCATGTCTTTTTATCATGTGTTATACTGTGCTATTGCTGTTATTGTTGAGAATTTCACATGATTTATCAGGTAATGTGAGACTTTATGTTAATCTGGGAAGGTGCTGAACTGTGTTTAATATTTTCTATAGATATAGGTGCCAGAGGACTCAGTCTCTTCTTGTGTAATTTAATCTCCCTATATTCTTTGAATTTCCTTAAGAACTTCTTAAATGGAGTCCGCATCTTACAGCTCTTTCAGTAATAATCCACTGTTATTATTCTGAAGCCCTGTTGATGTGGTGTTAAGATATGGGCAAAGAGAAGCGTAAAAATGTCTTATAGTTAAATCTCAGTTTTAGTTGGCCTGAGTTACTGGGATAAGATGCAGAAGCATTTCAAAGCCTTTTTCTTCCCCCTGTACATAAACTATGATGGACAGAGGAGTTGGGAGCTGTCTAATTGCCCTTCCTCCAGGTCAGATAATGCTCTGGTAAAATAGTTTCCCCTGAAGGGAAAACTTTTGTTATAGAGACACCTCTAGGCATATTTCAAAATGCTTATTTATTTTCTAGGTGCATTTCAAAATGGATACTTTTATCCTCCTCCTGACCAAAATATTAGAGATATTTCTGCAGTTTTTACAGTGAGCTACTGGTGGGGTTGCTAGAGGTAAAATGTATAAAGTTTCAGGGGGACCCTTCTAAGATTGGGCCCCGAGAAGTTCTAGTCAAACTACTGTAAAGTCCATGGGGTTGCATAGAGTTGGACATGACTAACCGAGTAACACCAACACTCTCAAGTCAGTACCTCCTCAGCCTGCATAAATTCTTCAACATGACTGTGAAAGTGTTCCACCAGTTAATGGCTTCAGCTGCCTCAGTTCCAGCTAAGCTTATTCTGATAGTAGCTGTTCTTGTCTTTGTCTGGCTGCTTCTCTATATTTCTGGAAGACTGTTTGTCCCATGGCCTCAATTCTCCAGAGGATCTAAACAAAAGTTGGTGACTTGGTGTCTGCTGAATTTTTATCTTGTGAGAATGACAGGGAAGATACATACCCACAAAAAAAAAAAGCAACTAAAAAAAAAACACTAAAAATTGTTATCAAACCACAAGAATTTCCAACTTTTAAATTGATGGCGCTCAAGCCAGAAGTCTGTAAAAGGGTGTTTTAATCTCAGTTTTGTTTATAAGTGGTGAAACTATACCTAATAACTCATGAAGAAATCATATGCAAGTAAATGGGCTTCCCTGGTGGCTCAGATAGTAAGCAATCTGCTTGCAATGAAGGAGACCTGGGTTTGATTCCTGGATTGGGGAGATTCCCTGAAGAAGGGAATTTCAAGTGCTTCCAGTATTCTTGCCTGGAAAATTCCATGGAAGAGGAGGCTGATGGGCTACAATCTGTGGGGTTGCAGAGTTGGACATGACTGAGTGACTAAATACACATACAAGTCCATTGAATCTGTGATTCCATTCAACCATCTCATCCTCTGTTGCACAAAGACAACTCAGTTAGCTATAGCCAAAGGTCAATATTCTTCATATGACTCAGAAGTCCCAAGGCTAAGGTTATATTAGGCTTGACTGGAGTCCTTGTCTCAAGTACCATAGTTAGGGATTTCTTTCTGCTCTCCTAGTAGGATGGGAAATGAAGCATGATGTTTGGCATCCCAAAAGGACCATGTGCATGCCAAATATCAGTTTATTATCTCAGCTTCAAATCCAGTGTTTTCTCCTCATTTTGCAATAATGGAGCTAGATTCCGAGGCTTTTTCCTTGGCATAGAGCAAGATGTTTACTTTTGTCAGCACATGGTGATGTAGATATAGAACTAAAGAAAGGGCATCTCTTCCTATTCCAGTGTACTTCCATTTTTATTTTTCCTCCTCTTCTCACTACTGCCAGTATTGCACATTGGGGAACATTCTGTTACATTCCACCTGGCTGGAAGCCTAGAGAAACTAGTCCCTCAGTGAAATTGCAGCTTTGGCCTTAGCTCAGTGACACCCTCAATGAAGCTATCCCTAAACTGATGCTGCACATACATACTATATGTCACCCAGCCAGCACATGCGCTCTTGACACTTCCATTTCTTTCTTGCATCTGCCCTCCAACCTTGGCCTACCTCAGCCTGGAAGTGTTTTCTTCTAGTTGGCATCTCACTTGCATCCCAGCAACAATCCACCTATAGCCTGAAGGTTGTTTTCTATTTTCCAGTCAGTTTCCTGTACATGAGCCTTGACCCATCTGCACACTAGAAGCTATTTCCTGCTGTTGATGGCTGCACACCAGTTCTTACCTGGAACAAGTCAGAAAGCATCTAGTGTAGTAGGTTGTAGCCACACTTCTCCAGTGAGGTTTGAATCCCAGCTTTGGAACTGGGACTCTACTCCAAGTTTGTTCCATTTTTCAGGTACTCTCTGGGATTCCTAGGCTATTCATTAGAGCCCCTAAAGAAACTTCATAGTCCACCCCTGTTATAGTTAAATAATTTTTTTTATTAAACTATCCCCATATGAATTTGTGATTTATGTCTTCTGGTTGTACTCTCATTGTTACAATGCATCATGAAGATGAAGTAATTCTTAAAGGATAAGTTCAGGAAAACTATAATGTAATTTTTACATAATTTCTGATTTAAAAGTCATCATTATATGAGAGGGCTTCCTGGGTAGTTCAGCTGGTAAACAATCCACCTGCAATGCAGGAGACCCTGTTTGATTCCTGGGTTGGGAAGACTCCCTGGAGAAGGGCATGGCAACCCACTGCAGTCTTCTTGCCTGGAGAATCCTCATGGACAGAGGAGCCTGGTGGGCTACAGTTCATGGGGTCATAAAGAGTTGGACACAACTGAGGGACTAAGCACAGAACATTATGTGGAATTATTAGATTATATATAAAAGAATATTATGTTATTTCTTTCATATATTGTTTTCCTCTTACTGATATATTTTAACCATAAAAGTCTGTTTTTTCAGTGCTAAAATCAAATATTTTTTTAAATACCTTTTCTCTTGTGAGTGCCATGTTTAACAATGTTCCTTTCTGTTGTATCCACTATAAAGAAAGAAAGAAGGACACGTTCATGAAGAGTATGTATGGGAAGAAATAATTGAATCTCTAAATCCCTGAAAGTCTGCATATTCATATAAAATCCATACCTATCTGGACAATTCTGTTGAGAATCATTTATTTATCAGTTTTCACACATTTTATTTTTTGTCATGGGCTATTTCATGGAATAGTTTCACAAATTACTTTTTCTTGATTCCTGACAGAGTAAGCAATGAAAAATTGTTAAATTTTTCATTGTTCTTTTTCTATTTATACCAGATTTCTACTATATGTTTAAGAATCATGTTTCTTAGACTTTTTTGTCATCTCATTTCCTTTATTAACAATCTAGCAATTAGATATTCTCTGATGATCATTTTAAAATAAAGAAAATTGTGTTCTCCACCCTTCCCCTGTCTAGGGGATAGCCTGCAGAAAGGGAGACATGAGGGCAGAGCCACTGCCAGGGGGTTGGTGGCCAGAGGTGTCCTGCAGCTCTGTGTTAAATGGGCAGAGCCTGATTAGATGGTGGGTAGGGAATCCAGATTAGCATTTTTCAGGAGCAGGAGGTAAGTGAGGATGACCAGCAGGTACTTGGGGGAATGCTTGGTGTTGTTGATTTTTGGAAAAGTTAGTTTTTGGCCCTTGGTGGGATATCCCCTCATGCAGCTCAGATGGCTGTCATCTAGAGGTCCACAGATGACAGGTGCTGGGAGGGTTGGGGAAGTCGTGTACTGCTGGTGGTGAGTGTGAACTGGTGTAGTCAGTGTGGGGCAGTGTGAAGGTTCCTTAGAAGACTGAAGGTGGAGCTGCTATGTGTCCAGCAGTCCCAATCCTTGGTTCATATTCTGAACTAACAGAGGACTCTACTTGTAGGGAATGCCTACACCCCGGTGCTCCTGTGTCAGTGTTAGCAGGGGCTGGGGGAAGGGAGTAGCCCAGAACTCTTCATTGCATGGTGGGCTGGGGATGATGTTGTGTAGGGGTAAGGGGAATGTTACTTGGCCATGGGAGGGAATGGGGTATTGCTGTTTGTGGGGCATGAATGGACCCAAAGTGTATTTGCTTGGTGGGATAGGTCAGAAAAAGAGGGGCAGTGCAGTGTCATATTGCTTGTGTGTGTGTGTGTGTGTGTGTGTGTGTGTGTGTAGTCTAAGAATGATACAGATGAATGTGCTTACAGTTAAGAGTGGACTTGGAGACATGGAGGGCAGGCTTGTGGTTGGGTGGGGAAGGAGAGAGGGACTGATGGGGAGTGTCAGGTTGACTACTGTACATAGAGTGGGTGGGTGGTGGGGATTTCCTTTATAACAGGAAATCAAATTCAATATCTTGTGATGACCTGTAAAGGAACAGGATTTGAAGAAAGAATAACTGGGTCATTTTGCTATGCGCTTGATCCTAGGACAGTGTTGTAGAAGTAACCTATAAAAAATAAATCTGTGTTTTTTTAAATTAAGAGGTTTCCTACACAACAAGAAGTTTTCACATATGTAACAATGAATTACAAACATTACAAATATGTGTAATGATGATTTATAAACATTACTTGGGTCCCTTAAAAAATCTAATGAGGAAATTTTCTGCCTTGCCTGCCCAAAGAAAGTTCACTCTGATAATATAGAAGATTTTTTTTTCTCTATTTCAATAGTTTGAAAACAAAGTTTCTGAGTTATTAGTCATATAGTATTGACAGAAATAATCAAGAATCCAAGATGCTGTCTCATAAAGTATTAGTAGAAACTGACTGTCATGATATGTGCATGGGTGTGTGAGAAAGTGATTTTTTTGGCCTCTAACTTGTCTCTCTCCCACCTCTGCAGAATGTCTAATGCAAGATGTTTTCTCACTGTAATCCAAATTCAGTGATTATCTTGACATATGGCACAACAATAATTTAACATTTTAGTGGCCATCCTGGTACGGTTTTGGCATCTCACATATCAGACACCTAACAAAACCCTTAGAAAAGAAGGGAGAGCAAGTGAGCAAGTGTCAAAAGAAAGTTAATTTTTTGCTATTATGCTGAGGCTTTAAAATGAAGCTCTCAATCTAGAATATCTTCCCTCAAAGACTTTCTAGTAAGGACCAAAGAAAATAAACCCTTACCCTTTAAATCATTTGGAACATGTCTCGTGTTCCAAGTTCTATACCCTACTTTAATCCTATTCATATGGCTTATGGCCCTTTTCCTACTCTCCTAAATATACATGGGAACTACCCTTTTACTCAAGATTTTCTACAGAATGATCCCACTTTAGTGGTTGACTTTAGAAGACTTTCAAAAAACATTTTAAAGTATCTCTGAGAGTTGACATAAAAGTAATCACTGTCCTCTATTTTCATAAGTGGATAGACCAGAAATCAAGTATTTAATAGGAAAATAAATTGGAACAGAAATATTCTGACTTGAATAATCATTTTCTCTCATAAAGACAAATATTTTTTGAGGGTCTTAGAAAACTAACACATTAAGAACAAAATCAAACTCTGAATAATAACAACAACAACAACAAAAAATATATATATAAAGATCATTGTATCCATCTAGTCAAGGCTATGGTTTTTCCAGTGGTCATGTATGGATGTGAGAGTTGGACTGTGAAGAAAGCTGAGTGCTGAAAAATTGATGCTTTTGAACTGTGGTGTTGGAGAAGACTCTTGAGAGTCCCTTGGACTGCGAGGAGATCCAACCAGTCCATTCTAAAGGAGGTCAGTCCTGGGATTTCTTTGGAAGGAATGATGCTAAAGTTGAAACTCCAGTACTTTGGCCACCTGATGTGAAGAGTTGACTCATTGGAAAAGACTCTGATGCTGGGAGGGACTGAGGGCAGGAGGAGAAGGGGACGACAGAGGATGAGATGGCTGGATTGCATCACCAACTCGATGGACCTGAGTTTGAGTGAACTCTGGGTGTTGGTGATGGACAGGGAGGCCTGGTGTGCTGCGATTCATGGGGTCGCAAAGAGTCGGACATGACTGAACAACTGAACTGAACTGATACAAAACAAACATCTGTTACTAAGGGGACTTACAAATATTGCAAGAAAAAGGTCTCTGTCTCTGAAAGAGCCAATACTCTATATCAGATAAACAAAGCACAAAAGTTATAATGGCACAAAACTACTGTCTAGGAAAAACTCCCTGCTTCTCATTTACTCACTACACACAGAATACATCCAAACACTCAATACTATTTTAACTCTCATCACCAAATGTGTGGGTTTATTTTCACACCGACCATATCTCAGACACCAGGTGTCTTATAATTCGATTTTGACGTTAATTGAAATTAGTAAAGACCCCTATGACTGCCCCACTACCACCACCACTTCAGATGCCAATTGCAAGTCCAGGTTCCTATCTATGTTTCTGAGCGACTGGTTGTTAATCAGAGATTCCCACACCCCTCTTATTGGGTCTGATTATTTGCTACAGTAGCTCATAAAATTCAGGAAAACAGTTTACCTACTAGATTACTATTTACCATAAGGGATATTAAATGATATGAATGAAGAATCAGATGAAGAGATACACACATGAGGTTCAGAAAGGTCCTGAACACAGGAGCTTCTGTTCCCATGGAGTTGGGACCTACCACCCTTGTAGCACATGGAAGTGTTCACCAACCCCAAAGCTCTCTGAACCCCACACTTATGGGATTTTTATGGAAGTTTCGTCAGGTGCGTGCCTGTGTGTGCACATGCTAAGTCACTTCAGTCATGTTGGACTCTTTGCAACCCCACAGACTGTAGCCTGCTGATGTCCATCTTTGGAATTCTCCAGGCAAGAATACTGCAGTGGGTTGCCATACCCTCCTCCAGGGGATCTTTCTGACCCAGGGAACATACCTGCATCTTTTCTGTCTCTCCTGCATTATCAGGGGGTATTTTACCACTAGTGCCACCTGAAAAATTCCCTTTCATAGAAGATGGTACAATAAAGGTCACTGGCTATTCAAAATTATCCAAAACTGATGAAAACTTAGGGAATTTCTAGGACTGATTGGGTATTGTAGACACTGAGTACTCAAATTTTCTGAAGTAGTAAAATTTCATGTGATTTGGCTAAGTACATTTTTTACAATTTGTCCATGTAATTTTAATATGCAATGTGGATTGAGAATCTCTATATTAGAATATAGTCAAAGAGGACAGGTGAATAGAAAAATGAAGCTTCAGTTCCCAAAGACAGAAGTTTCCTATGTTTTTGTTTTTTTAATAAAAGAACAGTTATAAGATGATTGCCTAGCAGTAAACATCTGAATGTTTTCCTGTAAGACACGAATCTTTTGGTTCTTTGCCTCAGATTCAGCAGGTGAGTTTTTAACATTTGAAAGAGTTTTGAATAAGATTAATTTGAAAAATTTATCTTGTAAATGAACTACAGATTTCTATAGCAAACAATGATTTTGCTATGATATTAGTTGGATCTATCATTTAGGAAAATAACAATTGACCTTTCAGAAATGGAGTTACCTCTGGATACTTAAGAAATAATGAGAAGTTTTTATTTTAACTACATAATTTTTTCTCCAATTTATAGATGTGTATAAGAGACAGCAAATATTTTTTGAGGGTCTTAGAAAACTAACACATTAAGAACAAAATCAAACTCTGAATAATAACAACAACAACAACAACAAAAAATATATATATAAAGATCATTGTATCCATCTAGTCAAGGCTATGGTTTTTCCAGTGGTCATGTATGGATGTGAGAGTTGGACTGTGAAGAAAGCTGAGTGCTGAAAAATTGATGCTTTTGAACTGTGGTGTTGGAGAAGACTCTTGAGAGTCCCTTGGACTGCGAGGAGATCCAACCAGTCCATTCTAAAGGAGGTCAGTCCTGGGA
>SJYT01054727.1:217594-241122 GCA_006410635.1 Cephalophus harveyi | reverse complement strand
AAGTTGAATGATTCTATGAAGACCTACAAGACCTTTTAGAACTAACACCCCCAAAAGATGTCCTTTAGATGTGTATAAGAGACAGGCTATACTTTTTAGATTTATTTTTGTTGTTAATGTGCCTTTTTATGAATTAAAAAAGTAAAATAAATTTGCCATTTAATATAGAAAACAAAATGTAATAGTCAGTTCTTCTCCTCATCAAAACTTACAACTAATACTTCAATTAAAAGTAAATAAATTAAAAAAAAACCTAACACTTGTCAAGTATTTAAGATAATTTTTGTTGCTTTTGTGCCTACATATCTATATTTGATTCTGCATATATACAAGACACACATACATATATAATCTCCAAACAAAAGTACATTACTTAATTAATAGTACACTAGTAGGGGTAAGCACGCCAGGTGTGACGAACCCCACAGAAATGTGGCTGAGAGGAGCTACCCCTCGACCAAGGTCAGGGGCGGTGGCCGGGAGGAGCTATCCCATGTCCAAGGTCGGGGCGGCAGCAGAGAGTGCCAGGCTGTGACGATGCAGGAGTGGCTGAGAGGAGCTACCCCATGTCCAAGGAGCAGTGTCTGCACAAGCTCAAGAGGGCCGAGAGGAGCTACTCCAGGTTCAAGGTCAGGAGGGGCCGCGGTGAGGAGATACCCCTAGTCCAAGGTAAAAGAAACCCAAGTAAGATGGTAGGTGTTGTGAGAGGACATCAGAGGGCAGGCAGACAGAAACCATAATCACAGAAAACTAGCCAAGTTTTCTGAACCACAGCCTTGTCTAACTCAGTAAAACTAAGCCATGCCTTGTGGGGCCACCCAAGATGGGCAAGTCATGGTGGAGAGTTCTGACAGAATGTGGTCCACTGGAGAAGGGAATGGCAAACCACTTCAGTATTCTTCCTGTGAGAACCCCATGAACAGTATGGAAAGGAAAAATGATAGGATACTGAGAGAGGAACTTCCCAGGTCAGTAGGTGCCCAATATGCTACTGGAGATCAGTGGAGAAATAACTCCAGAAAGAATGAAGGGATGGAGCCAAAGCAAAAACAATACCCAGCTGTGGATGTGACTGGTGATAGAAGCAAGGTTCAATGCTGTAAAGAGCAATATTGCATAGGAACCTGGAATGTCAGGTCCATGAATCAAAGCAAATTGGAAGTGGTCAAACAGGAGATGGCAAGAGTGGGCATCAACATTCTAGGAATCAGCGAACTAAAATGGACTGGAATGGGTGAATTTAACTCAGATGACCATTGTATCTACTATTGCAGGCAAGAATCCCTTAGAAGAAATGGAGTAGTCATCATGGTCAACAAAAGAGTCCGAAATGCAGTACTTGGATGCAATCTCAAAAACGACAGAATGATCTCTGTTCATTTCCAAGGTAAACGATTCAATATCACAGTAATCCAAGTCTATGCCCCAACCAGTAATCCTGAAGAAGCTGAAGTTGAATAGTTCTATGAAGACCTACAAGACCTTTTAGAACTAGCACCCAAAAAAGATATCCTTTTCATTATAGGGGACTGGAATGCAAAAGTAAGAAATCAAGAAACACCTGGAGTAATAGGAAAATTTGGCCTTGGAATACAGTAGAAGCAGGGCAAACCTAATAGAGTTTTGCCAAGAGAACACACTGGTCATAGCAAACACCCTCTTCCAACAACACAAGAGAAGACTCTACACACGGACATCACCAGATGGTCAACACCGAAATCAGATTGATTATATTTTTGGCAGCCAAAGATGGAGAAGCTCTATACAGTCAGCAAAAAGAAGACCGGGAGCCGACAGTGGCTCAGATCATGAACTTCTTATTGCCAAATTCAGACTTAAATTGAAGAAAGTAGGGAAAACCACTAGACCATTCAGGTATGACCTAAATCAAATCTCTTATGATTATACAGTGGAAGTGAGAAATATATTTAAGGGACTAGATCTGATAGATAGAGTGCCTGATGAACTATGGATGGAAGTTCATGACATTGTACAGGAAGCAGGGATGAAGACCATCCCCATGGAAAAGATGTGCAAAAAAGCAAAATGGCTGTCTGGGTAGGCCTTAGAAATCGCTGTGAAAAGAAGAGAAACGAAAAGCAAAGGTGAAAAGGAAAGATATAAGTATCTGAATGCATAGTTCAAAAGAACAGCAAGGAGAGATAAGAAAGCAAGCCTTCCTCAGTGATTAATGCAAAGAAATAGAGGAAAATAACAGAATGGGAAAGACTAGAGATCTCTTCAAGAAAATTAGAGGTACCAAGGGAACATTTCATGCAAAGATGGGCTCAATAAAGGACAGAAATGGTACAGACCTAACAGAAGAAGAAGATATTAAGAAGAGGTGGCAAGAATACACAGAAGAACTGTACAAAAAAGATCTTCACGACCAAGATAATCATGATGGTGTGATCTCCCACCTAGAGCCAGACATTGTGGAATGTCAAGTCAAGTGGGCCTTAGAAAGCATCACTACAAACAAAGCTAGTGGAGGTGATGGAATTCCAATTGAGTTACTTCAAATCCTGAAAGATGATGCTGTGAAAGTGCTGCACTCAATCTGCCAGCAAATTTGGAAAACTCAGCAGTGGCCACAGGACTGGAATAGGTCAGTTTTCATTCCAACCCCAAAGAAAGGCAATGCCAAAAAATGCTCAAAGCGATGAAAAATGGCATTCATCTCACACGCTAGTAAAGTAATGCTCAAAATTCTCCAAGCCAGGCTTAAGCAATACGTGAACCATGAAATTCCAGATGTTCAAGCTGGTTTTAGAAAAGGCAGAGGAACCAGAGATCAAACTGCCAACATCCACTGGATCATCGAAAAAGCAAGAGAGTTCCAGAAAAAACATCTATTTCTGCTTTATTGACCATGCCAAAGCCTTTGACTGTGTGGATCACAATAAACTGTGGAAAATTCTGAAAGAGATGGGAATACCAGACCACCTGACCTGCCTCTTGAGAAATCTGTATGCAGGTCAGGAAGCAACAGTTAGAACTGGACATGGAACAACAGACTGGTTCCAAACTGGGAAAGGAGTACAGCAAGGCTGTATATTGTCACCCTGCTTATTTAACTTCTATGCAGAGTACATCATGAGAAATGCTGGACTGGAAGAAACACAAGCTGGAATCAAGATTGCCAGGAGAAATATCAATAACCTCAGATATGCAGATGACACCACCCTTATGGCAGAAAGTGAAGAGGAGCTAAAAAGCCTCTTGATGAAAGTGAAAGAGGAGAGTGAAAAAGTTGGCTTAAAGTTCAACATTCAGAAAACTAAGACCATGGCATCTGGTCCCATCACTTCATGGCAAATAGATGGGGAAACAATAGAAACAATGACAGACTTTATTTTCTTGGCCTCCAAAATCACTGCAGATGGTGATTGAAGCCATGAAATTAAAAGATGCTTGCTCCTTGGAAGAAAAGTTAAGACCAAACTAGACAGCAGAGACATTACTTTGTCAACAAAGGTCCATATAGTCCAGGCTATGGTTTTCCCAGTAGTCATGTATGGAAGTGAGAGTTGGAATATAATGAAAGCTGGCACAAAAGAATTGATGCTTTTGAACTGTGGTGTTGGAGAAGACTCTTGACCATCCCTTGGACTGCAAGGAGATTCAACCAGTACATCCTAAAGGAAATCAGTCCTGAATATTCATTGGAAGGACTGATGCTGAAGCTCTAATATTTTGGCCACCTGATGTGAAGAACTGACTCATTGGAAAAGATCTCGATGCTGGGAAATATTGAAGGCAGGAGGAGAAGGTGACAACAGAGGATGAGATGGCTGGATGGCATCACTGACTTGATGGACATGAGTTTGAGCAAGCTCCGGGAGTTGGTGATGGACAGGGAGGCCTGGTGCACTGCAGTCCACGGGGTCACAAGGAGTTGAACAAGACTGAGTGACTGAACTGCTTCCTCTCATCTGCCTGCTAATAAACCCGTTTGAGAAATTATTTGTTTTAATTGACATGATATATACAAACACAATTTTAAGGTGCTAGTTCAATGGCATTTAGTACACTCACAATAATGTGATATCACTATCTTTAGTTTCAAAACTTTTTAATCACCTCAAATAAAATTTCATAGTCACTCCCCATTCTCCTTTCCTCCTACACCCTGCTGCTACTGCTAAGTCGCTTCAGTCGTGTCCGACTCTGTGCAACCCCACAGACGGCAGCCCAGCAGGCTCCCCCGTCCCTGGGATTCTCCAGGCAAGAACACTGGAGTGGGCTGCCATTTCCTTCTCCAATGCATGAAAGTGAAAAGTGAAAGTGAATTCACTCAGTTGTGTCCGACTCTTAGCGACCCCATGGACTGCAGCCCACCAGGCTCCTCCATCCTTAGGCAACTAGGAGAACATTAAGGGTTCATAAGTATTCTACACATATATACATCTGATTATAATAGACTGAATTATGGGAAGACATACACAACAGAACCCATTGGTATATAACTTGCGACTGTCAATAGGCCTTGAGTGTATCCCCATTTGCCTTTCCTTTCTTGATTGGTGGTAGGTACAAGCCCTATTTTGCACAGGGCACAACCAAAAGGAAGATGCAGCAAGTATAAAAAGCGGGGGGAAGACAAAAGAGATTAGAGATGACTCTTTTGGGGTTGGCTTGTTCCAATGTCTAGGGAGTGTCCGTTTAAATAAAGATCTACCTGAGCTGTAACTTCTCTGTTGTTTTAAACCCTTTAGTCTGTCATTTCAAATTTCATTGTGACAAAATAAGAACCGAAAGAGAAACAAAGCAACCTGATGTTCTTAAAAATAAAACTGGCCCCTGACCTTACCAATAGCCATGAACAAACACCCTAGCAACCACCAATATGTTTTCTGTCTCTATGTATTTATCTATTCTGGGCATTTCAAACATGTATAATCAAATGCTATGATCTTTTGTGTCAGGCTTCTTTCACTTAGCATAATGTTTTCAGGTACAGCCATGTTGTAGCATGTATCAGTGGATGCAACATCCGGATTACAGTGGGTCTACTTCTACTGTCTGTTTTTCCTCTTGATATGGGTCACACTGCCCTGTGTCTTTATGTGCCTCATAATTCTTTGTATGCTCAACATGGGCCTAAAATCACCATAGAGTCTGATGCCAATTTTTTTTTTTCCTCCCAAAGAGGATAAGGTCTTTTCTTTGTCAGGGAAGTGAGTAAAGAGCTAATCATCTCAAACCAATTAGGAACTGAGCTAGGTTAGCATTATTGTGGCTATAATTCTGTTTGAGCAAGTGAGTGAAAGTCTCTCAGTCATCTTTGACTCTTTGCAATACCATGGACTACACAGTCCATGGAATTCTCCAAGCTGGAATACTAGAGTGGGTAGCCATTCCCTTCTCCAAGGAATCTTCCCAACCCAAGGATCAAACCCAGGTCTCCTGCATTCCAGGGGGATTCTTTACCATCTGAGCCACCAGAGAAGGCCAAGAATACTGGAGTGGGTAACCTATCCCTTCTTCAGGAGATCTTCCCATCCCAGGAATCAAACTGGGGTCTCTTGCATTGTAGGTGGATTCTTTACAGCTGAGCTATCAGGGGAGCCCTGTTTAGTTATAATTCTGCTTCAGTTCAGTCACTCAGTCATGTCTGATTCTTTGTGATCCCATGAACCGCAGCATGCCAGGCCTCCCAGTCCATTACCAACTCCCGGAGTTTACCCAAATTCATGTCCACTGAGTCAGTGATGTCATCTAACCATCTCATGCTCTGTCATCTCCTTTACCTCCTGCCTTCAATCTTTCCAAACATCAGGGTCTTTTCAAATGAGTCAGCTTTTTGCATCAGGTGGCCAAAATACTGGAGCTTCAGCTTCAACATCAGTCCCACCAATGAACACCCAGGACTGATTTCCTTTAGGGTGGACGGGTTGGATCTCCTTGCACTCCAAGGGACTCTCAAGAGTCTTCAACATCACAGTTCAAAAGCATCAATTCTTCGGTCCTCAGCTTTCTTCACAGTTCAACTCTCACATCCATACATGACTACTGGAAAAATCATAGCCTTGATTAGATGGACCTTTGTTGGCAAAGTAACGTCTCTGCTTTTGAATATGCTGTCTAGGTTGGTCATAACTTTCCTTCCAAGGAGTAAGCGTCTTTTAATTTCATGGCTGCAATCACCATCTGCAGTGGTTTTGGAGTTCAAAAACATAAAGTCAGCCGCTGTTTCCACTGTTTCCTGATCTGCTGCTGCTGCTTCTAAGTCGCTTCAGTCATGTCCGACTCTGTGCGACCCCACAGATGGCAGCCCGTTGGGCTCCGCCATCCCTGGGATTCTCCAGGCAAGAACACTGGAGTGGGTTGCCATTTCCTTCTCCAATGCATGAAAGTGAAAAGAGAAAGTGAAATCGCTCAGTCGTGTCTGACTCAGCGACCCCATGGACTGCAGCCTACCAGGCTCCTCTGTCCATGGGAGTTTCCAGGCAAGAGTACTGGAGTGGGTTGCCATTGCCTTCTCCGGTTTCCCGATCTATTTGCCATGAAATGATGGGACTGGATGCCATGATCTTAGTTTTCTGAATGTTGAGCTATAAGCCAATTTTTTCATTCTCCTCTTTCACTTTCATCAAAGGCTCTTTAGTTCTTCTTCACTTTCTGCCATAAGGGTGGTGTCTTTCTTGAAGAGATCTCTAATCTTTCCTATTCTATTGTTTTCCTCTGTTTCTTTGCATTGATCACTGAGGAAGGCTTTCTTATCTCTCCTTGCTATTCTTTGGAACTCTTCATTCAAATGGGTATTTCTTTCCTTTTCCCCTTTGCTTTTCACTTCCCTTCTTTTCACAGCTATTTGTAAGGCCTCCTCAGACAGTCATTTTGCTTTTTTGCATTTCTTTTTCTTGGGGATGGTCTTGATTCCTGTCTCCTGTACAATGTCATGAAACTCTGTCCATAGTTCATCAGCCACTCTATCAGATCTAGTCCCTTAAATTTATTTCTCACCTCCACTGTATAATCCTAAGGGATTTGATTTAGGTCATACTTGAATGGTCTAGTGGTTTCCCCCACTTTCTTCAATTTGAGTCTGAATTTGGCAATAAGGAGTTCATGATCTGAGCCACAGTCAGCCCTCAGTGTTGTTTTTGCTGAATGTATAGAGCTTCTCCATGTTTGGCTGCAAAGAATATAATCAATCTGATTTTGGTGTTGACCAGCTGGTGATGTCCATGTGTAGAGTCTTCTCTTGTGTTGTTGGAAGAGGGTGTTTGTGATGACCAATGTGTTCTCTATTAGTCTTTGCCCTGCTTCATCCTGTACTCCAAGGCCAAATTTGCCTGTTACTCCAGGTATTTCTTGACTTCCTACTTTTCCATCCCAGTCCCCTATAATGAAAAGGACATCTTTATTGGGTGTTAGTTCTAGAAAGTCTTGTAGGTCTTCATAGAACTGTTCAAATTCAGCTTTTTCAGCATTACTGGTTGGGGCATAGGCTGGATTACCGTGATATTGAATGGTTTGCCTTGGAAACGAACAGAGATCATTCTGTCATTTTTGAGATTGCATCTGAGTACTGCATTTTGGACTATTTTATTGACTATGATGGCTACTCCATTTCTTCTAAGGGATTTCTGACCACAGTTGTAGATATAATGGTCATCTGAGTTAAATTCACCCATTCCAGTCCATCTTAGTTCTCTGATTTCTAGAATGTCAAGGTTCCTTCTTGCCATCTCCTGTTTGACCACTTCCAATTTGCCTTGATTCATGGACCTAACATTCCAGGTTCCTATGCAATGTTGCTCCTTACAGCATCAGGCCTCACTTCTATCACCAGTCACATCCACATCTGGGTGTTGTTTTTGCTTTGGATCCATCCCTTCATTCTTTCTGGAGTTACTTCTCCACTGATCTCCAGTAGCATATTGGGCACCTACCGACCTGGGAGTTCCTCTTTCAGTGTCCTGCCTTTCTGCCTTTTCATACTGTTCATGGGGTTCTCAAGGCAGGAATACTGAAGTGGTTTGCCATTCCCTCCTCTAGTGGACCACATTCTGTCAGACCTCCCCACCATGACCCTTCCATTTTGTGTGGCCCCACACAACATGGCTTGGTTTCACTGAGTTAGACAAGCTTGGTCCGTGTAATCAGATTGGCTAGTTGTCTGTGATTGTGGTTTCAGTCTGTCTGCCCTCTGATGTGCTCTCTCAGTGCCTACCATTGTACTTGGGTTTCTCTTACCTTGGACGTGGGGTAGCTCCTCTCGGCCGCTCCTGTGCCATCATGCAGCTGCTGCGATGGCTTAGTTATAATTAAAAGTCTTAAGAGCAAAATTTTTACAGAGCCTTTCCTTTTGGTAGATTTTCCCCTTTTTTTACCTAGGCTTTTCTACCTCTGTTCATTTTTCTCCTTTCTTTCTTTCTGCACCTAAGCCTGTATAATTTCAACCATTATGTCTTGAAATTACTGATTCTTTCTTCAGCCTGCTCATAAATGCTGTTGAACCCCTTTAGTGGTTGTACTTTTTCAGCTCCAGATTTACCTTTATAATTTATCCATTTTCATATTCTCTATTTGGTGAGACATTGTTCCGTTTCCTTTGTTTCTTTGTGCATTGTTTCCCTTAGCTTTTTGAGCATATTTAAGAGTGGTATTTTATGGACTTCCCTGGCAGTACAGTGATTAAGACTTTACCTTCCAATGCAGGGGGTATGGGTTCAATCCTTTGTTGGGTAACTAAGATCCCACATGCCTCAAGGCCATAAAACCAAAACATAAAAAAGAAGCAATATTGCAACAAATTCAATAAAGACTTTAAAAATGGTCTGCATCAAAAAAATCTTAGTCTTAAAAAAAAGATTGGTATTTTAAAGGCTTTGAGTAGTAAATCCAATTTCTGGGATTCCTCAGGGGCAGTTTGTAATATATTTTTCCTGTGGACCCCAGTTTCTTATTTCTTTGCATATCTCATAATTTTTGTTGAAAATTGGATATTTTGGAAAGTATAACATTACAACCCTAAATGATAGATTATCCCTCCTTACAATAATTTGTTGTTGCCATTTGTGGTGTGTTAGTTATTTATGTCAGAGAAGGCAATGGCAATCTGCTCCAGTACTCTTGCCTGGAAAATCCCATGGGTGGAGGAGCCTGGTAGGCTGCAGTCCATGGGGTCGCTAAGAGTCGGACATGACTGAGCGACTTCACTTTCACTTTTCACTTTCATGCATTGGAGAAAGAAATGGCAACCCACTCCAGTGTTCTTGCTTGAAGAATCCCAGGGACAGGGGAGCCAGTGGGCTGCTGTCTATGGGGTTGCACAGAGTTGGACACGACTGAAGTGACTTAGCAGCAGCAGCAGCGGCAGTTATTTATGTAGTGACTTTTCTAAGATATTTTTATAATGACTGTGTTTGTTGTATGTGGTCACCGAAGTCTCTATTCTGTTAGCTTAGTGATTTCCTTAAATATCTAGAGCAAAAAAGCAAACCAAATAAAAATAGTGTCTTGGTCTTTATAAGTTGACTCTAGGTTGGTGTCCTCCTTCAATGCTTAGCAACGGTATTTACAACTCTGCCTTAGTCTTTATTTCCCATTTACACAGAGTAAATATCAGCCAAAGGTGACATCTTAGGGTTTCTGTAGTCTTTTCTGAGCACGTGTTTATTACTGAACATGCACGGTCTTCTAGATCCCTCAGTATATGTAGGAACTTTCAAAGTATTTATCCCTCCTCCTGAGTTGTACTTTCTATCCAACCTTGCCTCAAGCAGCTACAGCTACCATACACTTAAATTTTTTTTTAAATTTTTTTGGCTGTGCTGGGTCTTTGTTGCTCTGCACGGGCTATCTCTAGCTGCAATGTGCGGGCTTCTCATTGCAGTGCTTCTCTTGTGGAACACAGGCTCTAGGGCATGCAGGTTCATTAGTTGTAGCACACAGTCTCAGTAGTTGTGGCATGCAAGCTCAGTAGCAGTGGCACATGGGCTCAGTTGCTCTGTGACATCTGGAATCCTCCTGGACCAGGGATTGAACCCATGTTCCCTGCATTGGCAGGCATATTCTTATCCACTGTACCACCAGGGAAGTTCTACCATATGCTTTTATATGTTTTATAAAATTGCCACTCAAAATAAAAACAACAATGAGATGCTATCTTACACCAGTTAGGTTGACAAATATTTTTAAAAAGAAAAATAACAAGTATTGGATTTGCAAGGAAGTGGAGAAACTGGAACACTAGTACCCTGTTCATGGGAATATAAAATGGTACAGCCACTGTGGACAACTGTTGGTTCCTCAAAAAGTTAAAAATGAATTATCATATAATTCAGTGATTCATCTTCTGGGAATATATTCCCCAAATTTAAAGCTGAACCTTGAAGAGATATTTGTACACTCATGTTCATAGCAGCAGCAGCATTATTCACAATAGCTAAAAGATGGAAGTGATGTAAATGTCTATTGATGGAAGAATACATAAGCATAATATGGCATATACATACAATAGAATATTATTTAGTTTTAAAGAAGGAAGGAAATTCTGATGTATGTCAGAACATGGATGAAGCTTGAGGACATTATGCTAAATGAAATAAGCCAGTCATAAAAATGCAAATACTGTATTATTCCACTTGTATGAATTACTTAGGCTTGTCAAATTCATAGAGATATAAATTAGAATGGTGGTTGCCAGCGGTTGTTTGGAGGGAGAAATGGGGAATTACTGTTTATAGAACTTCAGTTTTGCAAAATGAAAAGAGTTCTGGAGATGGATGGTGGTGATGCTCCCCAAAATATGAATGTGCTGGTGGCTCAGACGGTAAAGCGTCTGTCTACAATGTGGGAGATCCAGGTTCGATCCCTGGGTTGGGAAGATCCGCTGGAGAAGGAAATGGCAATCCACTCCAGTACCATTGCCTGGAAAATCCCATGGACAGAGGAGCCTGGTAGGCTACAGTCCATGGGGTCGCAAAGAGTCAGACACAACTGAGTGACTTCATTCATTCATTCATTCAATGGCACTGAACCATACACTTAAAAATGATTAAGATGGCATATTTTATATTATGTATATTTTACTACAGTTTTTTTTTTTTTTAATTGTGAAAAATCACCACCCAAGCGGTGACTCCAGTCTTGAGAGTTTGGAGGCAGGGGATGGCAAAACACAGGCAAGTCCCTTAGCTGATCTCTTGGTGAGCAATCAGGCAGTCAAAACCCCAAACCACAACTCTTTTAGAAAAAGTTTTGCATTTCTCATTTTGGCACCCATAAGCTCACCATTCCATAATTGTCAGCGAGCTGCTGATTGGGGGCAGGTAGGAAAAATGTCATAACACTCTCTTACTAGAACTCAGCAGCCTCCTTCTTCATCAACCAACACCCTGGTTGTTCTAAGCTTTCATTGGGGGAAGTAAATATTCTTCTATTTTGGACATGTTACATTTGACATAGCTTTAGACATTCAGGTAGCCTTATAAGGGAGTCAGTTGGATATAAGAATCTGTAGCTCAATAGACAGGTCTAAGCTGGAAGTAAACAGTAGATATGTGAGTCATAAGCCTATAGATAGTAGTATAAGTCATGAAACTAGTTGAGAGCCTTCAAGGAGAGAAAAAAAGTCAGAAAAGAACAGGTTAGGGAGGGAGACCTGGGGCAGTATAATATTTAAAGAAGCAGAGAATGGGTCATAAAGGAGACAGAATTTATCAATGAAGTAGGAAGTAAACAAGGATTGTGGTGTATAGAAGTTAAGAAACTAGTGTTTCAGAGGAAAGGGTTCAAGATGCTCACCTCATCACATGGACACAACAAATCTGCAACTGCATATGGATAGTTCCTCCAGAAAGGGACCTGAAAACTAAGTAAACAGAGCCTTCACAACAAAACATCAAAGGACAGCATTGAGATGGACAGAAAAGACAAAGATGTGTTTTTGCCAAGGATAAAAGCACATTATATCCATGGTTGATTCACAATCAGGAGTGATCACAAAAATACATATCATTCGCCAGGGGAGCAAGGGATTTGAGCTCCACACCAGGTACCCCAACTGCTAGATCCTGCCCAAGACAGATGAGCCCCTCAAACATCTGGCTTTGAAAATCAATGAGAACTAGGTCCAGGAAAAAATAAAACTATAGGGAATGGAGAATCCTCTCTTAAAGGTCCCTGTACAGACTCATTCAACAAAAATAAATTTAAAAAAATTACATGGATCCTAAGTAAAGGGGACACATTTACTAATTTTTAAGTATCTTCCAAAAAGACATAAATTAGCTGGGATGCTATGCGGGTAATTGTACATTGGAAGAAGCAATTGATGTGATCTCAGGCTATCTTGCTAATGCCAGTGCTGGTGGACACCATTATGTGAGCACAACTGTGAGCACAAATGGGCACATCCAGTTAAGAGCCCCACCCACCCATGCACCTTAGTTAGGCCTCACAGTCAACCAAGTCATATTCATGCCAACCAGTGCATGCGGTAGCCACAGCCAGGTCCTGCAGCCAATCTGGGGGTACCTGTGTCCACCAGTGTACTCTTGCAGCTGCAATCAGGCTTCACGGTAATTCCAGGGACCAATTTCACCCACCTAGAGACTGCAGCAGTAGCTGCATCCTTGCCAAGAAAGGAGAGTGTATTCAGCCCACATAAGAGACCCTCCTTCAGTGCCTGGCTCTGGTGGCCAGGTGAAATTGTGCCTCTGAGCTCCATACGACATATCTTAAATAAGGCTACTCCTTCAAGACAGGAAGATACAGCTGATTTACATAATTGTTGTTGCTTAGATGCTAAGTCATGTCCAAATCTTGTGACCCTATGGACTGTAATTTAACAGGATCCTCTGCCCATGGGATTTCCCAGGCAAGAATACTGGAGTGGGTTGCCATTTCCTTCTCCAGGGGATCTTCCCAACCCAGGGGTCAAACTCACATCTCCTGAATTGGCAAGTGGATTCTTTACCACTGAGCCACATGAGAAGCCATGATTTTACATAATACATAGAAACAAATACATATAATTAGGCCAAATGAGGAGACAGAGGAATATGTTCCAATAGAAAGACCAAGATGAATCTCAAAAAATTGGTTAAATTAAATGGAGAAAAGCAATCTACATGATACAATTGTTCAAAGTAATGGTCATAAAGATGCTCATTAAATATGGGAGAAGAATGGATTAGCAGAGTAAGAACTTCAGCAAAGAGATAGAAAATATAAGAAAGTACCAAACAGAAGTTATAACTGAAATGAAAAATACACTGGAGGGGTTCAATAGCAGACTGGATGATGTAGAAGAACCAATCAGTGAGCTGGAAGACAAGACAATGGAACTCACCCAGATAGAGAAGCAAAAAGAAAAAATAATTTTAAAAAGTAAAGATACATTAAGGGACCTTAGGGGCAACATCAAGAATAACATTCACATTATAGAAATCTCAGAAGGAGAAGAGAGAGATAAAGGGACAAAAAATTATTTGAAGAAACAGTGGCTAATAAATTTCCAAGTCTGGGGAGGGAAACAGACAACCAGATCCAGGAAGAGCAGAGAACTCAAAATAAGATGAACATAAAGAAACATACACCAAGGTACACTGGAAAAGTTAAGGATAGAGAAGGAATACTAAAATTAGCAAGAGAAAAAATAACTTGTCATGTACAGGGAAACCCCATAAGGCTATCTGCATATTTTTAAGCAGAAACTGTACAGGCTAGAAGGGACTGGCATGACATATTTCAAAGTGCTGAGAGGAAAAAAAAAAAACACTTCCAACCAAGAATTCTCTACCTGGAAAGATTATCATTCAGAATTAAAGAAGAGATCAAGAGTTCCCCAGATAAGCAAAAGTTAAAGGAGTTCATCACCACTAAACTGGCACTTCATGACATGTTAAAGGGATTTCTTTAAACTGAAAAAGAAATGGCACTAATTAATCAGGAATCATATAATTGTAAAAATCTCACTGGAAATGGTAAGTATATAATAAAGGTAGTGGATCAATCATTTACAAAGCAAGCATAAAGGTTAAAGGTCAAAAGCAATAAAATTAACTAAAATTACAATAATTACTTAAGGTATGAATAAAATAGGGCTTCCCTGGTGATAGCAATGCAGGCCTACCTCAAGAAACAAGAAAAATCCCAAATAAATAATCTAACTTTATAACTAAAGGAACTAGAAGAAGAATAACAAAAGAAGCCCAAAATTAGAAGGAAGGAAATAATAAAGATCAGAGTGGAAATAAATGAAATATAGACTAAAAAACAAATGTAGAAAAGATCAATGAAACTAAGAGCTGGTTCTTTGAAAATATTAACAAAATCGACAAACCTTTAGCTAGACTAACCAAGAAAAAAAAAAAGAGGACTCAAATACATCAGAAAAGAAAGAGAAGTTACAGTTGACATCACAGAAATACAAAACATGACAAGAGACTACTATAAACAATTATATGCCAACATATTGAATAAACTAGAATAAATGGATAAATTCCTAGAAGAATACAGTATTCCAAGACTGAATTATGAAGAAATAGAAAATCTGAATAGATGGATTACTAGTAAGGAGATGTAAATAATTATCAGAAAACTTCCAACAAACAAAAACCCAGGACCAGATGGTTTCACTGTTGACTTCTATAAAACATTCAAAGAAAATTTAATACCTATGTTTCTCAAACTCTTCCAAAAAACTGAAGGGGAGAGAAACCTTATAAGTACATTTTGCAAAACCAGCATTATACTGATACCAAAACCAGACAAGAACAACACACACATACAAATGTAGAAAAGATCAATGAAACTAAGAGCTGGTTCTTTGAAAATATTAACAAAATCGACAAACCTTTAGCTAGACTAACCAAGAAAAAAAAAAAGAGGACTCAAATACATCAGAAAAGAAAGAGAAGTTACAGTTGACATCACAGAAATACAAAACATGACAAGAGACTACTATAAACAATTATATGCCAACATATTGAATAAACTAGAATAAATGGATAAATTCCTAGAAGAATACAGTATTCCAAGACTGAATTATGAAGAAATAGAAAATCTGAATAGATGGATTACTAGTAAGGAGATGTAAATAATTATCAGAAAACTTCCAACAAACAAAAACCCAGGACCAGATGGTTTCACTGTTGACTTCTATAAAACATTCAAAGAAAATTTAATACCTATGTTTCTCAAACTCTTCCAAAAAACTGAAGGGGAGAGAAACCTTATAAGTACATTTTGCAAAACCAGCATTATACTGATACCAAAACCAGACAAGAACAACACACACACAGAAGAAAATGACAGGCCAACATCCCTGATGAACATACATGCAAAAATCCTCAACAAAATATTAGCAAACCAAATCCAGCAGTACTTTAAAAGGATCATATGCCACAATCATGTGGAATTAATTCCAGGGATGCAAGGATGGTTCAACATTTGCAAATCAATCAACATGATATATCCCATTAACAAAATGAAGGATAAAAATAATATAGATGCAGATAAAGCATTTAACAAAATTAAACATCCATTTATGATTTAAAAACTCTCAACAAAGCTGTAGGTATAGATGGACTATAACTCAAAGTAATAAGCACCATATATAATAAAGCAACAGCTAATGTCATACTCAATGGTGAAAAGCTGGAAGTTTTTCCTCTGAGTTCAGAAACAAGACAAAGAAGCCCACTCTGGCTACTTTCATTCAACATAGTATTCGAAGTTTTAGCCACAGCAATTAGGCAACAAAAATAAATTAAAAGCATCCAAACTGGGAAAGAAGAAATAAAGCTGTCACTATTTGTAGATGACATGATAACTATATGGCGAGAACCCTAAAGATTCCACCAAAATACTGTTAGAACTAATTAATGAATTCAGTAAAGTCACAGGATAAAAAAATCAATATACAAAAATCTGTGGTATTTCTATACAATGATAATGAACTATCAGAAAGACAAGCGAAGGAAACAATCTTATTTACAATTGCATTCAGTTCAGTTCAGTTCAGTCGCTCAGTTGTGTCTGACTCTTTGCGACCCCATGAATTGCAGCACACCAGGCCTCCCTGTCCATCACCAACTTCCGGAGTTCACCCAAACTCATGTCCATTGAGTCGGTGATGCCATCCAGCCATCTCATCCTCTGTCGTCCCCTTCTCCTCCTGCCCCCAAGCCCTCCCAGCATCAGAGTCTTTTCCAATGAGTCAACTCTTTGCATGAGGTGGCCAAAGTATTGGAGTTTCAGCTTTAGCGTCAGTCCTTCCAAAGAACACCCAAGACTGATCTTCAGAATGGACTGGTTGGATCTCCTTGCAGTCCAAGGGACTCTCAAGAGTCTTCTCCAATGCCACAGTTCAAAAGCATCAATTCTTTGGCACTCAGCTTTCTTCACAGTTGAACTCTCACATCCATACATGACCACTGGAAAAAACATAGCCTTGACTAGACGGACCTTAGTCGGCAAAGTAATGTCTCTGCTTTTCAATATGCTATCTAGGTTGGTCATAACTTTCCTTCCAAGAAGAAAGCGTCTTTTAATTTCATGGCTGCCAGTCACCATNTGATCTCCTTCAGAATGGACTGGTTGGATCTCCTTGCAGTCCAAGGGACTCTCAAGAGTCTTCTCCAACACCACACTTCAAAAGCATCAATTCTTCGGCGATCAGCCTTCTTCACAGTCCAACTCTCACATCCATACATGACCACAGGAAAAACCATAGCCTTGACTAAACGGACCTTAGTCGGCAAAGTAATGTCTCTGCTTTTGAAAATGCTATCTAGGTTGGACATAACTTTTCTTCCAAGGAGTAAGCGTCTTCTAATTTCATGGC
Organism: Cephalophus harveyi; assembly: GCA_006410635.1. NCBI lineage: Eukaryota > Metazoa > Chordata > Mammalia > Artiodactyla > Bovidae > Cephalophus > Cephalophus harveyi. The sequence continues at coordinate 224,315 of SJYT01054727.1, read as the reverse complement.
TGCAGTCACCATCAGCAGTGATTTTGGAGCCCCCCAAAATAAAGTCTGACACTGTTTCCACTGTTTCCCCATCTATTTCCCACGAAGTGATGGGACCAGATGCCATGATCTTCGTTTTCTGAATGTTGAGCTTTAAGCCAACTTTTTCACTCTCCTCTTTCACTTTCATCAAGAGGCTTTTTAGCTCCTCTTCACTTTCTGCCATAAAGGTGGTGTCATCTGCATATCTGAGGTTATTGATATTTCTCCCAGCAATCTTGATTCCAGCTTGTGTTTCTTCCAGTCCAGCGTTTCTCTTGATGTATTCAGCATATAAGTTAACTAAGCAGGGTGATGTATATTGTAAAAATTAGGCCCTAGAAAAACACAAAAACAATATATTTATCAACTGCAAGGAAACAAAAAGGTATAGATGAAGGAAAAGTATGAATAATAATGATGTTCTGAATTCTGAGTAATAGTAGTAAAAAGTCACTCTGTCATGTCCAACTCTTTGTGACCCCATGGACTATATAGACTATGGAATTCTCCAAGCCAGAATACTGGAGTGGGTAGCTATTCCCTTCTCTAGGGATTTTCCTGACCTAAGAATTGAACCAGGGTCTCCTGCATTGCAAGTGGTTTCTTTACCAATTGGGCTATCAGGGAAGCCCCCTGATTCTGAACACTGACGGAACCTTGTTATAACTGTATCACAAAGGCAGAATAGAGGAAGAGAGTATGCACATGTGGTGGAGAAAGGCAGGGTGGTGAAAGAAAACAAGATCCTCATCCTCCAAGTGGGAAGTCAATAATTAAGAAAAAAAAATTTTAATACAAAAAAAATATAGGTATACCAGTTGCATGTATGCCATATCAGCCTATACTATTTGTATACTTAGAGGTAAATGCCAGAAGAATAACCTAAACATGGTGAAGTGATTGTTTCTGGGTATAGCAGTAAACAGTAGAGGAAGAGAACTGTTCATAGAAAACATTATGAAATAATGGTGTGTAATAAACACTGCACAATAATAAACACTGCAATAAATATTATGGAAATGGGACACTTTAAGATCATTTACATGCTGTGGAAGCAGAATTCTAAGATGGTCTCCAGGATCTCTTCTCTCCAATACTACACACTATGGAATTCCCTCTTGTGAGTGTCGTCATGATGCCAAGCAGGGCCCTGTGTGGCTCCCAGGAATGGAGGCCATTTTGTACCACATTTCTTGTAGGCAAGTCTCCAGCCACCGTGACCTTCTCTCAGTTTCAAAGGGCAGAACAATTGGTAATCACACTTCCTTACCATTGCGCTCATTTCACATGCTAGTAAGGTAATGTTCAAAATCCTTCAAGCTAGGTTTCAACAGTATGTGAACCAAGAACCTCCAGATGTACAAGCTGGATTTAGAAAAGGCAGAGGAACCAGAGATCAAATTGACAACATCCGCTGGATCATAGAAAAAGCAAGGGAATTCCAGAAAAACATCGGCTTCATTGACTATGCTAAAGCCTTTGACTGTGTGGATCACAACAAACTGTGGAAAATTCTTTAAGAGATGGGAATACCAGACCACCTGACCTGCCTCTTGAGAAACCCGTATGCAGGTTAAGATGTTGTAGCCACACATCCTGAGAAATAAACTCACTCAGAAGGACAATGCAGATAGTGGAGTGCAGTTTATTATACCAGCAGGCCCAAGGCAGAGTCTCCTCTTAGCCAAGGATTCTGACTAGTTTTTGTGAAAATATTATATATCCTAAGTGTACATGCTCAAACCCATGATACAATCAAAATTAACGTGATTTGTATGCCTTAAGCCTAGGTAGTTAACAGTGGACAATTATTAATAGGCCTGTGATCATACTCCAATAAGCATAATAGAATTTATGATTCTATTCAGTTACACAGATAATTATGGTATTCTTTTAAGTGACAGAGAGTCTAAGTATAAGCCCTGGGTCTCTTCCATCCTGGGGGTCTGGTTTTCCAGTTGGTATGTCGTTTCCACAGATACTGGGCAATATAGCCAAAGTATACAGTCCAGCCCAAGATGGAGTCCTGCTTTCAAGATGGAACATGTTCTTTCTGTTTCCTCCTTCAAAGAGGCAACAGTTAGAACCAGACATGGAACAATGGACTGGTTCCAAATCGGGAAAGGAGTATAACAAGGCTGTATATTGTCACCTTCTTTATGTAACTTATATGCAGAATACATTGTGTGAAATGCTGGGCTGGATAAATCACAAGCTGGAATCAAGATTGCCAGGAGAAATATCAGCAATCTCAGATGTGCAGATGATACCACTCTAATGACAGAAAGAAAGTGGAACTAAAGAACCTCTGATGAAAGTGAGAGGACAGTGAAAAAGCTGGCTTAAAACTCAACATTCAAAAAACGAAGATCATGGCAGTTGGTCCCATCATTTCATGGCAAATAGATGAGGAAAAAATGGAAACAGTGACAGATTTTATTTTCTTGGTCTCCAAAATCACTGATGATGGTGACTACAGTCATGAAATTAAAAGACACTTGCTCCTTAGAAGAAAAGCTATAACCAACCAGCATATTAAAAAGCAGAGACATTACTTTGCCAGCAAAGCTCTGTCTAGTCAAAGATATGGCTTTTCCAGTATTCATGTATGGATGTGAGAGCTGGACCATAAAGAAAGCTAAGTGCCAAAGAATTGAAGAACTGATGCTTTTGAACTGTAGTGCTGGAGAAGACTCTTGAGTCCCTTGGACTGCAAGGAGATCAAACCAGTCCATCTTAAATGAAATCAATCTTGAATATTCATTAGAAGAACTGATGCTGTCTAGTCAAGGCTATGGTTTTTCCTGTGGTCATGTATGGATGTGAGAGTTGGACTGTGAAGAAAGCTGAGTGCCGAAGAATTGATGCTTTTGAACTGTGGTGTTGGGGAAGACTCTTGAGAGTCCCTTGGACTGCCAGGAGATCCAACCAGTCCATTCTGAAGGAGATCAGCCCTGGGATTTCTTTGGAAGGACCGATGCTGAAGCTGAAACTCCAGTACTTTGGCCACCTCATGCGAAGAGTTGACTCATTGGAAAAGACTCTGATGCTGGGAGGGATTGGGGGCAGGAGGAGAAGGGCACAACAGAGGATGAGATGGTTGGGTGGCATCACTGACTTGATGGATGTGAGTCTGAGTGAACTCCAGGAGTTGGTGATGGACAGGGAGGCCTGGCGTGCTGCGATTCATAGGGTTGCGAAGAGTTGGAAACGGCTGAGAGACTGAATTGAACTGAACTGAACTGATGCTGAAACTGAAGCCCCAGTACTTTGGTCATCTGATGCAAAGAGCTGACCATTAGAAAAGATCCTGATGCTAGGAAAGATTGAAGGCAGGAGGAGAAGGGTGACAGAGGACAAGATGGTTGGATGGCATCACTGATTCAATGGACATGAGTTTGAGCAAGCTCCAGGAGACAGTGAAGGACAGGGAAGCCTGGTGGGCTGCAGTCTATGGGGTCAGAGTCGGACAGGACTGAGCGACTACACAACAGCAAGATAAAGAAAGAAAATATTGTACTCTGTAACTTGTGGATGTTGTACAGGAACACTGAGCTCAGTCTGCACAGAGATGCAGTTACCATTAATGCATTTTAAGAGACAAAAGGCATCCTTTGGGGCATCTCTGAAAATTCTTCCCCTTCTGATTTCCAGGCAAAGGAATTTTTATGCAGATGGTTTTCCTTGAGCATTCTTTCTTTAGGGTGATGGAAATCCATAGTCAGTTTTCTCATTCAAAGCAGACTTTCCCCAAGGCCACACACAAAGCAAGCCTGCCAGCCTGAAGACTGCCACCAAACACTTACTCTCCCTACCTCCAAGATGCCTTCTTTAAACCAGTTTCATCTGGGGGAAGGAAGAGAACAGTACTAGCGCACAAAATCTGCACAATAGAAATACCACTTACAGCTGGCTGAGTTATTTTGCATATGTGCATCTGCCCCAAATTAGGAATACTTGTGAATGGAATACCACAAATGTCTCTGAAGTTCATTACAGTTGAGAGTTAGGCACTAAGGGGGTCTCTTCCTTGTTTACATAGCCTGTTATGGTCTCACAGAGACGGAGGGAAATGGAGTAACCACTCTGGTTTACATTACAGGATGGTTCGCAGAGATGAAAGGATTCAGCGCACTGAGTCATGCTGCCTGTGTTATTATCACCAGGGCAGATATCGCATAGAGTAAATCAAGTTAATCTGCCAGAGCCTTGGGTCATGTATGTGGGAATTATTATACAAGATAATTTCACGTTCCTGGGAAGGTTCAAGCTTGCAGAGGACTGCATGACCTCTTTGTCTATTTCAAATCTATGGTTTTTATAAGTTTCTGGCACATTTTCTCTCTTTTTCCTTTTGAAAGAGTTTAATTATGTCTCTACATTTATTTAATGAACACTTTTCTTATATTTAGTATAAAAAGGATACTATGAACCTATAGTTAGGAAGATCTCAACAGAAAAGGCAATCACCACTGGCTAGGAGAGAATGACAAACTCACACGTCAGGTAAGTCAAGAAAATATGGATTTAAAGATACTTGAAATTTAATTGTTTTAAACAGCATGCAGAATAAACAAAATTGCATACAGGTAACACTTTGTTTAATGAGTCTATAGATGTGAGAAACATGGAACCAGAGCAGAGGGCCTATGGAGACAAAGTATGAGATAAACATAGGTGAATCCAAGGAAATTTTGTAACCATCACTACTGTAGTTGGGTAATTAGATTTCATCATTTTTTGGTTGTTATTACAATGAAGTTGGGAACGCCATTTGTAATGCAAACATTTTTAAATAACTTTGTAGGGAATTCCCTGGCAGACCAGTGGTTAGGACTTGGCATTTTCACTGCAGGGGGTCCAAGTTCAATCCCTGGTTAGGGATCCTATAAATTGCACATTGTGGCCACAAAAAAAAAAAAAAAAAAATTGTACAGATAACCCTCTGAATTCTAGGCTCTTTTCAGTCCAATCTCATCTTTAAAACCTTCCACAGTAGTCCAAATCTTCTATCCTTTAAATATGTCTACAGCTTTCTGCTGAACCCCTCAATGACCAATTTCATCTGAGAAAACAGAAAATTTCTATAATTTAGTAGAAAGTCTACTCTTGAAAGGATAGCAGAAGAATTCCTTCAAGCTTCCAGATATGTTCTCCCCAGTTTGGAAAGCTGCCTTAAATATAGTGTGTATTTACCATAAGCCGTTTTGAAAAAGTTAACAAAGTCTTAGAACATTCTTTTGCCTTAATTTTTTTTTTCCCACCAAGCTACCCACAAACGCAGGTTAAAATTTATAAGCATCCTTTGAGTATTTATGTAAAACTCCAAGTAGACCATAATTTAAAACCACTAACATTTACTTTTTATTTTACCATTTAGTGAGAAAAATTCAACTTGCTTTTTCTCTCTAATTCCTAATACATTTTTATCACTGACATTCTCAACTGGTAGATATAAGGATTGGTATAGACCTCTAAGGAGACAAAGCAGAAATTGGTGTTTGGTGGCATGGTGACAAGGCAGAGGCGTAGGAAGTAGGGTGGGGAAGAAAGAAATGAGCAGTGTGAAAACCCATCCAGAGATAAACCATGGAAAGAGCTGGATAATGTTCGGAGAACTCATATTTTTCCGAAAAGCTTAACATAAGGCCTGACTTATGATATATAATAATACTGTCCAAAAAAGTTCCCACAGGTCCAGTCCCACATGCTGACTGGACCCCTTTAATTGTCTCAATTACATTGCATTCACTTGAAAAAGTCAAACTACTTGTTTGGCATTATTTCAAGTTAAAATTTTCATGAAGCTACAGACATGATTCTCAAACAATCATTAGGGAGCACTTGTCAAAAACATATTTACTTCATTAGTAAGAAAACCAGCAGGATAACAAAACTAGATAAAAGATAGGGGAAACTGCTATATAGAGGCAATGAAAGAAAGAATGAATAGGATTACTAGAGAAAGATGCAGAAATCATAGACTTTGTGGTTATTTTATCTACAAGACAGAAATCATTTGCCTAAGAAAAATCATTTTCAATTTTTCAATCTTCTACAAGGTAATATCTAACTTACGGACTTTGGATTCTAATCAGTAATAAGGTGGGCAAAGTCGGATCACCAGCACTTCAGAAATGAGAATGCACCAGAGTCAGCCGGAGGGTGTTAGGCCAGATGGCTTGCCCCCCACTAACACAGTTTCTGATTCAGTAGGTCTGGGGAGGCCCCTTAGAACTGGCATTTCTAGCAGCTTTCAAGTGATGCTTGAGTTGCTGGTTCAGGGACCATATTTGAGAACCACTCCTCTAGCCTGACAATAAAAAGACTTGCAGTAATATTTCTACATTATTTTCAAGAGTCACATATGTCAAAATAAACTGTGAAGAACTTTGAAACAGACCATCAAGACAAGATTGTTAGATATCGTCCATGGAAAACTAGGCCTCACCCAATTCTTGATTTTTCTGAATCCTTGGGGTTTGTAACTTTCATTGTTTTTGAGATATTTTAGAATTCTGTTATTTATAGAAAATAAATAGCCGTGCAAATGATTCTTGTCCATAGACATACAAGTTATTTCAACCCAGGTGGAATGACAATTGATTTCCTTCCCCATCCTTCACTCTCTCCCTTTAGCATTTATTTGTAGATTGCTATTCAGTATTCCTTATCTATATGTGTGTGTGTGTGTGTGTGT
>SJYT01054727.1:169213-217365 GCA_006410635.1 Cephalophus harveyi | reverse complement strand
TTGCATGAAATGTTCCCTTGGTATCTCTAATTTTCTTGAAGAGATCTCTAGTCTTTCCCATTCTGTTGTTTTCCTCTATTTCTTATGTATATGTATGCGTGTGTGTGTATATATATGGGGGGGGGGGGGGGCTTCCCCAAGGATTCAGTGAATAAAGAATCTGCCTGCAATGCTGGAGATTTGGGTTTGATCCCTGGGTCAGAAAGATCCAGTGGAGGAGGAAATGACAACCGAATCCAGTATTCTTGCCTAAAAATCCCATGGAGAGAGAAGACTGGCGGGCTACAATCCAAAGGGTTGAAAAGAGTCAGACATGACTGAGCACACACACACATGTGTATATATTATTATGTGGTTCTCTGAATTTTCTTTCAAACTGCTTGTCACATTTTATTGAATTCTTCAATTAATGAGTTGAATAAAATCATTGGCATATGTTTATTTCATATTCATATGAGTCATGACTATACCCTTTACAAAATTATTCTTTAACAGATACTTTTTCTTAAAAATAATCTCCAAGTTTGAACCCTCACATTTTGTTGAAAGTATTTTCATTGCAAGAAAATGAATGTCTTCCTCCACTAGCGCTGGTCTGTGGGTTTTGGACTTCCTAACATTTAACACTGAACAGTTTTTAAAATTTAGTCTACTGGGCCACCGACCAGACTGGGATCCTATGGATTCCAGCTGCCTCTTCCCTTTAACAATAACACAGCTGCTCTTACTTTTTTAATCCTTCTTTACTGTCATCATTTATCTAACAGTGAATTCATAGTTGTTCCTTTCAAGTTGTATTATTCGGAGGTATAGTTTGGCCATTTCTATGATTCAGGGTGCTGACCTCAGCCCTTTATTAACAACAGCAAAACCACAGAACGTTTGCTACCTGTTTCCAAGCCTGGAAACTCTTAGTCAGACATCTGGAGTATGAGAAGGAGGCAGATTTTTATGCCAACTTAAGAATCCTTTGAATTTCTAGGGTCAGCAGGAAATCTTAGCTGGCTGCTGGGGTCAAAGACAGATATTTTAAACTCTAAGTTCATGACCCTGGATGCTGCCCAGCTTCTAATCTGAATTGCTTCCTTCCAATAGAGCATCTGTGTTCTATAAGAGGAGCTTGGATTCTCCCCACAGCCCGGAAGAAGCCCTTCCTGGGCCCCTCAGCTCTGGAATTTATAACAGGCTCCAGTTTGACTCTCAAAGTCCAACTCTTCCTCCACCCACTCCCAGCAAATTCATTTAAAAGACTGTAGTAACACCCAGTTTTACCCAGAAACTAGTGCTAATTTCCCTGATAACTACAGGATGCTCGTGTGTATGTGTGTGTGTGTGTGTGCTCAGTCACTTCAGCCATGTCTGACTCTTTGTAAATCACATGGAATGTAGCCAGCCAGGCTCCTCTGTCCATGGGATTCTCCAGGCAAGAATACTGGAGTGTGTTGTCATGCCCTCCTCCAGGGAATCTTCCCCACCCAGGGATCAAACCCACATCTCCTGCGTCTTTTGCATTGCAGGTGTATTCTTTACCACTGAGCCTCCAGGGAAGGCCTACCAGACACTGTAGGATATATATTATGAGAAATATGGAGGCTAGGCTGAATTCACTCCACATAATAACTCTGTAGGCTTCCCAGAGCAGCCGCTCCTAGAATGCAGTTTCATTATCAGCCCTTAACATTGTTTTTACTACCCTGTAAATAGGGGAAACAATAACATTTTTATAAAGTACAAGAAAACAAGGCTCAAGAGAAAAGACTAAGCAAGTTAAGATTAAGCCTCCTGAAAAAGAGCTGTCTAAGCACAAATCAGTCTACAGATGTACAAAATGCTAAAACAAACGTTAGCAACTAGTTCTCCATCTCCATTAAGTCTATATCCAGAGAGAAAATAGTCAAATGATTGCAGGAATGATGTTGGTCACCTGTATAAATAGGCCTCTTGAGCCTGCCTGTACCAAAGGAATTATACTGAGTGATAACTCAGATATTATAAGAGAATGCCTCCTCTCAACATAAAGCTTCCTATAACTAGTCTAAGCATTGCATACCCAGTTCTGAGACTCTCTTGGGAAGACTCATAATTACATTCACTGCCTCTAAATATAGTTGAAGCAGCATCTCCTCAGGGCCACAGATGCCTTCCATGAGAACCTGCATGTTGCATTAATCATATTTTTATTTTCTATATTTTTATGATTTTTTTGGATACCTTGGGACTTTGTGGAACTAGAAGAGACTGCCCTTCCTAGAGTTAGCTTTCCCTAGAGAGAGTTAGAGCTTACCTGATGGTAAAGAATCTGCTGCAATGCCGGAGTCAGTTCAGTAGCTCAGTCGTGTCCAACTCCCTGGGTTGGGAAGATCCCCTGAAGAAGGAAATGGCAACCCACTCCAGTACTCTTGCCTGAAGAATTCCATGGACAAAGGAATAGGGCAGGTTACAGTCCATGGAGTCACAAAGAGTGATGTGTGACTAACTTTCACTTTCAGAGAGAGCAGACAGCTTACCAATGGGAAAACCTTTCATATGCAAACCAACAAATACAGAATCCATGTCCACACACACCTCCTTTTATCAGACTCCTGTAGTCCTGGACTGTTGCTTCTTGACCTGCATACAGGTTTCTCTGGAGGCAGGTAAGGTGGTCTCGTGTTCCCATCTCTTTAAGAATTTTCCACAGTTTGCTGTGATCCACAGAGTTAAAGGCTTTAGCATAGTCAATGAAGCAGATGTTTTTCTGGAATTCCCTTGCTTTTTCTATGATCCAACGGATGTCGTCAATTTGATCTCTGGTTCCTCTGCCTTTTCTAAACCCAGCTTAAACATCTGGAAGTTCTTTGTTCATGGACTACTGAAGCCTAGCTTAAAGGATTTGAGCATTACCTTGCTAATGTGAAATGAGTGCAATTGCGCAGTAGTCTGAACATTTCTTTGGCATTGCCCTTCTTTGGGATTGGAATGAAAACTGACTGTTTCCAGTCCTGCGGCCTCTGTGGCCACTGTTGAGTTTTACCAATTTGCTGGCATATTGAGTGCACTATCCCCCTTCCCTAAATCACCCCAGAGTCTGATACTGGACAACTAGAGGCTACCCTTATAACCCACATGCCAGCAAAATTATTCAGACCATCCAGTCCCAATCCTGCTCAGATGTTTATCTGACCTCACCCATCCTTTTCTGTGAAAACCAAATACTAGCTTCCTCTGTACCTGCTTTTCCCCTTTCTCCTTTCTGCCTCTGATGAACCCTGGTGCTTCCGCATGTAACCCTTTGCTGTGTAGTATACTCCCTCCTCTTAGGAACTGTGAGTAACAACCAATCTTTTCAGTGGCAATCAACTCCTAACCTGTTGGCCTCACCACACCTGAATAAACACTAAACTCCATGGACATTTTAAGACAGACTTCTGGAATCCAAAAAAAAGGGTACAAATGAACTTATTTACAAAACATAAATAGTCGTGGATGTAGAAAACCAACTTACGGTCATGAGGCAGGAAGGGGGAAGGGATAAATTGGGAGACTGGGACTGACATATTCACACAAATGGGCTACCCAGCTGGGGCTAGTGGTAAAGAATCTGCCTGCCAATGCAGAAGATGTGGAAGATGTGGGTTCCCTGGGTCAGGAAGATCCCCTCAAGTAGGAAAGGGCAACCTGGGTCCAGTATTGTTGCCTTGAAAATTACATGGACAAAGGAGCCTGGTAGGCTACAATCCATGCTGCCACAAAGAGCTGGACATGACTGAGTGACTGAGCACATACACACTACTATATATAAAATAGATAACTAATCAGGACCTGCTGCATCGGGCAGGGAACTCTATCCAATACTCTGTAATGGCACGTGAAGGAAAAGAATCTAAAAATGAGTGGACGCATGTATATGCATAGCTGATTCATTTTGCTGTACATCGGAAACTAACACGACACAGTAAAATCAATAAAAATTTTAAAATAAATAAGTAAAACAGACATCTGGGCCAAGGATGCTTTCGGCCAAGGCTGCCAGAGCCATCAACCCTCAAGGCGTCCCTGAAGTACTGCACAGCCTGGATGTTTCACTACCACATCCCGGTAGGGAGGCAGAGGGCGTAAGGCTCTTCCTCTCACTGTCGTCACCTATGGCTCCAAAGCTCCCCCGTGCCTTGTGAACACAGTGTCTTCAGTGTTCTGCCCTGCTGCAGGGAGCCCAGACAGTACTTTTCAGAGCCAGGCAAGGAGTCAGCTCTCCTATTTGCCCTCCTCACTGTTCCTACCCAACCACATGCCCACACAGAACTTTCTTAGCTGAGGCCCTTTCGCAGACAAACCAGTTGATACAAACGGCCTCATGCAAATGCCTCCTGAACTCAGAGAAATGTGGGTGTAACTCATTAAAAGAGGTCCCATATACTGAAAGAAAAGATGATCAAAATGTGTATTTTGTTGAACATTAGGATGACTTTCCAAAGTAGATTTAAACATCTTCCAAGACTTTAAAAGTAGGATAATCTATCAAATATTTGACTGAAGTAAGGTGTGAAGGGTATTTATGACCTTACTTTATTCTATACCTCACTCAACTACATAAAATATATATTATATATAGTATAATGTATGTGTAGTCACAGTAATTTAATCTCTTCATATATTACAAATATGTGTATATATAATATATGTTCACAATTATTTTAAATAATTTAATCATTAAAGAGTAATTAATATTATTCAATTAAATTGTTTAATTTCAAAGTAAATTTTGATTAAATACGTTCTTAAAATACACTGTCAAACAAAATAAATCTGCTCAAAGTACAGGTAAACTGCCTCCAGCAGAAGTGCAACTCAGTTCTCAGTTCTCATGCCAATGAAAAAGGCTTGGTGGGCCAGCAGGAAAGCGCCAGAACCAAGATCTTTGCAGGAAACTTGCAGTGGTTGTCATTACTTCCTTTTCTTGAAACATCCATCTGACTCTACCCTTATACACAACAATCCCAAAGCAGAACCATGGGCAAGCCCTTTCCAAAAGTCCTTCTCCAAAAGAAACTGTCTTACAGAAAATGTACTTAGACATTAGGGCAATGCCTAGCTATTCACCAAGCTCCTATTTCCTTATACTTCTAGACTCTCAGCACAGTTATATTTCCCAGCTTCCCATGAGTCAGGTGCACTCCTGTGACTGGATCAGTCAATGGAATATGAGTGGAAATGATGGGCACCATTTTCAGGCTAACCTTTTTAAGAAGTGAATCTTAAGGTAGATGCTACAGGTAAAACCCTAAGATAAAAGGTGCCGGAGTCCTAATGATTCTATCTAGATGAGAGCTAACCTCTTACCAGAAACATATCCTATGAGTTTAGGTGAATAAGAAATAAAATTCACTGGATCTAAGCCATTTTATATGTGAAGATCTATTTGTTACCACAGTCTAGGCTTTTGCAACTAAGACAAGTATCTACTATTTTAGCAACTTGAATCATACCCGATGTTTCCCCACCCTTTAGCAAACACCAAAAATCATTTTATATTTCCTCTACTCTCCTGCATTGACATGATGGAAATCCCACAGGCTATAGAAGTTGCAGAGGACTGAAGATATTCTGTGCCAGCTAATGCTTCTACAAACCAGTATTTAAAGATTCTACTTCAGGGATTTTGGAAAGAGCATGCTTTGTGATTGCTTTTAATTGGTACCTGTCATCTGCCTGATAGAATTTTATTAACGAAAGTGTAAACATCCATTGCAATCTACAGAACACAGGAATCTTAAACAGCTTAGGAAATTTAATCAAAGTTCTTTTATCTTTAGTGTTTGCTGATAACTCATTAAATGTTGTTCAATGTTACAAGTTCTACAGCAGAACTGTTTCTTGCAAAGAAAGTGAAAGAAAGTAAGTGAAGTCGCTCAGTCATGTCCAACTCTTTGTGGACATGGACTGTAGCCTACCAGGCTTCTCCCTCTGTGGGATTTTCCAGGCAAGAATACTGGAGTGGGTTGTCATTCCCTTCTCCAGGGAATCCTGCTGACCCTAGGATCGAACCCAGGTCTCTCGTATTGCAGGCAGACTCTCTACCATCTGAGCCACCAGGGAAGACCCCAGATAGTCCTTACGTATTACTATTTTAAACAAAGAGACTCTACCAAACAGTTCTTCTTGCCCATCACCTCAAAACTAGCAAAGCCATGTACTTTTCACAGACAGATACACATAATCTCTCACACACAAATGCACATAGGTTTTTAAAATAGAATTTAAATCTTGTGTATAAACTCAGGAGACTTTACACTTAATCTTAATACAATGAGAGATGGAAATGGTCTCAAGGTCTGTAGTCCATTTGATTCCCTGGAATGCAGTCATACTGTTAAGGCTCTCATTCTAGCAGACCTGCCCCACATCAGGCAGTAACACAGATCTCATTATTTATGTACACTCAGCAGCTTAGGCACTGATGTGTTAAGTGACAATATGGCCAACTAAACCTCAGTTTCAATCTTGGTTATTGTGCATCCATAAAACAGAATCAGCTGAAAAGGCTGTGGCTGCATTAAAACAAAGCTGGCTTATGCTGATGGAGTGGAAATCCTTCATCCTAGGCCGGTTGTATCCCGGCCTGTACTGCCCTTATGCATGTTTCTCATTTAACTGGAAGACAGTTTCCCTGAGCAAAGTGACCAGGTCTTCCTAGAGGCAGGTGACCCATTTTCATTGCTGCCTCATTGGCAAGTATGTAGCATAGAAGGTGACATGACCCTGCAAGAAGTCTCTGATGACACCAGGGAGGCTCTCTCAGAAATTAGCCACAACAATCTTCCAACCATGGGACAAATCACTTTACTTGAATGTCACAGGAGGCAATGGGATCAGATTCCAACAAAATCATATGGGGACTCTGCAGCTCTCAACCCCAATCATAATTAGTTTTCATATCCAGCTACACTAAAATCAGAATAACTCACTCTGCTAAAATAATATTTTGACATTGACATGTAAGCATGGATATTGTCACATAACATGTCTGATATCTGTCTAAGCTAGAGGTCAACACCACAGGGAGTCTTTCCAAGTCTTGTCACTGTGTTGTTCTCGCTTCTTTCTTCTTTATAAGTATTTATTTGTTTATATTTGGCTGTGCTGTGCCTTCTTTGCTGTGTGGGCTTTCTCCAGTGGCGAGCGGGGATTACTCTCCAGGTGCAGGGCACAAGCTCTAGGGCACGTGATCTTCAGCAGCTGTGGCTCCGGGGCTCTAGCTTGTTCACAGGCTCAACAGTTGTGGCGCACGGGCTTAGCTGCTCTGCAGCATGTGGGATCTTCCCAGATCAGGGATTGAACCCATGTCTCCTGCATTGGCAGGCAGATTCTTAACCACTGAACCACCAGGGAAGCCCTGTTGTTTTCTTCTTATGTCTCCTGGGATGGCTGTGGGTAGGGAAAAGACTTGCAAGTATGAACAGGGCCTCACTGGGGTCTTGCACCATGGCGTAGGCCTAAAGCTAGTCTTGTTTGTCCAGCTCCTGCCATGATCAGCAAAGGTCCCCTGAGTGACCTGAGGTCCTCTTGTGGCTTCCTTCCTGCAAACCAGCAGGGATGAGGACCTGCACCCCCCACTCTGTCATCCCCCACAGACAGTAGTGCAGGCATCCCAATTTGTACAACTTAGTGATAACACCCAGAAAGACTCCTGAGGGGGTCTGCCTCTAGCTGAGGCAGATACCTGTCCTCAGCTATCTGAGGCACGGAAAATGGGGCATTGCACTCAGGCACCAGTTTCTGCAGTGAAGGGAGATAGCCCCAGAGCCCCTTATTCACCCACCACTACACCGCCATCCATCCTGTCAGTTTTCTTTTACTGTGAAAATTAAAATTTTAATGCCAATTTCTGTAGAGTTTAAATCTTTGGAACACAAAAGGACTTTCCTCTCTTTCCTGGGGATAAAACTCAGCCCTTAGAAATACAGGTTCATCTTCCATTTCCCAAGCCTGCTTCTTCAAAGAAACTGCTGGTCACATTTTCAAACTTCATTATATTAAATTCTCCAAGTTCATCCTGTTCAAACAGGTAATGTAACTTTTCATTTTTTAGGGCTCCGCAACTCAATTGGCAGCACTACTTGCTGGTGTCCATTACTCATCTTTTCCTCCCCAGCATACAGAAAGCAGTGCCTGGCATGGAGTAGATATCCAGTAAAGGCTCAATGAATGAACTTTTTTTTTAATGATCTTAGTTAGAATGACACATTCTTAAGCGTGATATTACAAATATCATCTCTTCCCTTCATGTCACATACTCCTTATTTCTTCCTTGTTGTAAGCACTTCAGAGGAGCAACCACACTGGAAAAATTGACACCTTCTTTCATCTGTAATAAATTTCACTCTAATCTGACTTGCCAGCAAAATGACTTGGGGCCGGAACACAACCCCATAATCTAATGGGAAATGTGCATTTAGCAGGTAATAGATGCCTCAAAAATCCACTTTAACTTCTTCTAGCTTTGTTCACAGGAAAATAAATAAGAGCCTTTGGCTACTCTTCCTTCTCAAATAAATACAATGTGAGTCTAGAAGATAGTAAATTAAGTTTAAAAACCAGCTGGGTGACCTTATATCTTCTATCAGCCAAGTGGTCGCCAGAACAAATAACCCTCATTTCTCTGTGTGTCAGGACGTGGTAAGTTTCAACTGCTCTGAGTGTGGCTGTGTGTTCTCCTTTCCTCTTGTGCCTGGGACCTCACCAGCAGCTTTGGCTCTGGGTCTCAGGAAACAGACCTCATCTGGTTTACATTTCCTTTGAGCAGCACTCTGAAGGCTAATAGGGAGATTTCAGATTTCTTTGCTAACACTATGGACTAAGTGATGAAAATCCCAATGGAATTCAGACTTCCTCAGTATTTATATATGTCTGCTGGGCAATTCTGAGTTAATAATCTTTTCCTGAAATCACTTTATATTTAACAATTATTTCTGGCATTATTCCCTTTTTCCCAAAGGAAATTTCCTTAAGTTTATTACTAGCACATATATAAAATGGTCATTCTAAAATGTGACAATATTGCTTGGCTTTTGAGTTTATTTAAACTAATCTAAATACAGTAAGGTCTTCCTCTGACTATTTATTGTATTTTAATATAAGAATAACTTTAAAGAACAATTAGAAAATGGGAATTTTTTTCAGAACTTAGTATTAAATACTGAATTATTTAATGTAAACAAAGCCATCGATCTCTCTAGTTTGCTTCTCTTTCTCCTTTTCGTTTCAACAATAGATATATTTATTCAATGAGACTGAATGCAGTTTAGTTTAGAACCATCCTCCACCAAGAAAGTGTCAAATTCTTCAAAATATATTTACTGCTTTGGACACCTCAGCTATTTCATATTATTTAGAAATTAGGACTTCAAAAGCTCTCTAAATAACCCATCTCGTTTACATAGTTTCTTCCACTGCAGCTTGACATGGTTACAAATTATGACTTAGGCCTCCTTCAACTCTGTTTCTTCAGCTTTGGAATTTTACCTGACATATGATATTACAGAGTCCAGGTGTTAACCCAGACCGAGGAGATGCCTAGTTCATCAGATGTATTTGGAGGAGTTGGTTTCGTCCTTCTCTTTTTAAATTTCCTGTCCCTTTTGATGCTTCACAACTGCCCAATAAACTCCATCTCTAGGAACTGGGTTACTTATCATTTGAAGTCACCCATGTCAGCTTACTTTGTTTTATGGGCTACTCTTCATGTTCAATTACTGCTTTAGTTAAAGGGGGCTCTAGTCAACTAGGTTGAGAGGCACCAGGACAAAGTGGGAAGCAATAAGGAGTAAATGAGATTAAGATTCTGTGATTGTTTCCACCATTAGCTTGTTTTTATGAGAAAACAGGCTCTCAGCTTCTCTTTCTAATAAAAAACGATAAAATTTATCTTTGCCATTTCAGAGGGCCATTATAAGGTTAAAAAAGATTTGATAGATTTAAAAAAAAATGCATTCAGCATGCTATTCTTTGATGATTCTATAAACCTACAAGGAAAACAGAACATTTTTAAAGGCAATTTATAAAAGTAAAAATACCAGCAGTCATAAAGCACATATAAATATTAACTTCTTTAGTGATTAAAGAAATGCAAATGAAAACCAGTAAAGATTTTTTTTAAGCAATCTGATAGGCTGGTGTGTGGTGGGAAAATGGGTTTTCTGACATAAGTGGGAACATAGTTTTGTCCAACAATGAAAGACAATATTTTTCAAATGAATGCAATTCACCTGGGTTTCCTAAGTGGCTCAGTAGTAAAGAATCCACGTGCCAATGTAGCAGACACTGGAGGCGTGGGTTTGATCCCAAGGTTGGGAAGATCCCCTGAAGAAGGAAATGGCAACCTACCCCAGTATTCTTGCATGGAAAACCCCATGGACAGAGGGTACCTGGCGGGCTACAGTCCATGGGGTGTCAAAGAGGTGGACACAACTTAGTGACTGGGCTTCCTTGATAGTTCAGGTGGTAAAGAATCCACTTGCAATTCAGGAGACCTCAGTTCAATTCTTGGGTCTGGAAGATCTGCTGGAGAAGGGATAGGCTACCCACTCCAGTATTCTTGGGCTTCCCTTGTGGCTCAGCTGGTAAAAAATCTGCCTGTAATGCAGGAGACCTGGGTTGCGAAGATCCCCTGAAGAAGGGAAAGTCTACCCACTCCAGTATTCTGTATTCAGTATTCTGTATCCAGTATTCTACTCCAGTTCAGTATTCCACTGGACTGTATAGTCCATGGGGTCACAAAGAGTCAGATATGACTGAGTGACTTTCATTTACTAGCGACTAAGTTATGACCAACCTAGATAGCATATTCAAAAGCAGAGACGTTACTTTACCGACTAAGGTCCGTCTAGTAAGGCTATGGTTTTCCCTGTGGTCATGTATGGATGTGAGAGTTGGACTGTGAAGAAGCTGAGCACGGAAGAATTGATGCTTTTGAACTGTGGTGTTGAAGAAGACTCTTGAGAGTCCCTCGGACTGCAAGGAGATCCAACCAGTCCATTCTGAAGGAGATCAGCCCTGGGATTTCTTTGGAAGGAATGATGCTAAAGCTGAAACTCCAGTACTTTGGCCACCTCATGGGAAGAGTTGACTCATTGGGAAAGACTCTGATGCTGGGAGGGATTGGGGGCAGGAGGAGAAGGGGACAACAGAGAATGAGGTGGCTGGATGGCATCATGGACTCGATGGACGTGAGTCTGAGTGAACTCCGGGAGTTGGTGATGGACAGGGAGGCCTGGCGTGATGCAATTCATGGGGTTGCAAAGAGTCGGACACGACTGAGCGACTAGACTGAACTGAACTGAAGCATGCACAAACTTCCATCCAGGAACCCTACCTTTAAATCTTTACTAAGAAAGATCATCAGAAAAGTATGGAAATACCTGGGATTTCTTTGGAAGGAATGATGCTAAAGCTGAAATTCCAGTACTTTGGCCACCTCATGGGAAGAGTTGACTCATTGGGAAAGACTCCGATGCTGGGAGGGATTGGGGGCAGGAGGAGAAGGGGACGACAGACGATGAGATGGCTGGATGGCATCACTGACTCGGTGGACGTGAGTCTGAGTGAATTCCGGGAGTTGGTGATGGACAAGGAGGCCTGGCGTGCTGTGATTCATGAGGTCGCAAAGAGTCGGACACGTCTGAGCGACTGGACTGAACTGAACTGAACTGAAAGTCTATCATCCAGGACATGCAAACTTAGCTTTTGAGTCTTTGTAATAAAACTTTAGGCACTTTTCTAGCCCTTATTACAGAACCAATAAGAGATTAAACTAGAAAACAAATCTCCAAATGAGTAGCTATCTTTTAATTAGTAAGCACTCTCCTTCATATAAAATTCCATGCCAGTCTCTAATAGCCACACTTAATACTTACCTAAAGACTTTCATCTGAAAAGCTCAAAGCACTTCTTACAAATACCGAAGCCAATTCACTCAAAAGCCCTGTAAGTCAAGGAACTAAAATTCCCATCCATAGGATATTTTGGCCTTTGCTAAGGTCTGAGCTCTTCACTCTCTACCCAATATATCTGTGGGTGACACTCCTTCCCAGATCATAATCTCATCCCCAATGAATGAAAGGGAGAAGTATCCTATCATAACAAGAAATAGTGGTTTCAGTCACATGGGAGGCAATCAGATGCAAAAGAAAGCTCAGATTTGGAGTTAGACCTGACTACAAACCCTGGCTTTAAACAAATGATCTTAACCTCTCTGAGTTTCAGTTTGCTCATCTATAATCACAAATGTAAGGTGATACTACATTTCTTGGTACACAGTAAATACTCAATAAATACTTCCTTACTGGGGCTTTCCTGGTGGCTCAGATGGTCAAGATTCTACCTGCAATGTGGGAAACCCAGGTTTCATCCCTGGGTTGGGAAGATCACCTGAAGAAGGTCATGGCAATCCATTCCAATATTCTGGCCTGGAGAATTCCATGGACAGAGGAGCCTGGTGGGCTGCATTCCATAGGGTTGTAAAGAGTCAGATATGACTAAGTGACTAACACTTTCACTTTATTGGTATAAGGGAGCTTCCCAAGTGGTGCAGTGGTTAAAAAAAAAAAATGTGTTGGAGAAGCCTCTTGAGAGTCCCTTGGACTGCAAGGAGATCCAAACAGTCCATCCTAAAGGAGATCAGTCCTGGGTGTTCATTAGAAGGACTGATGTTGAAGCTGAAACTCCAATACTTTGGCCTTATGTGAAGAGCTGACTCATTTGAAATGACCCTGATGCTGGGAAAGATTGAGGGTAGGTGAATAAGGGATGATGATGAGATGAGATGATGAGAAGAGATGAGATGATAGGGGATGATGATGAGATGAGAAGATGAGAAGGCTGGATGGCATCACCAACTCAATGGACATGAGTTTGAGTGAACTCCAGGAGTCGGTGATGGACAGGGAGCCCTGGTGTGCTGTGGTTCATGGGGTCGCAAAGAGTCGGACAGAACTGAGCGACTGAACTGAACTGATACTTCAGTATTTTTTATGAGTACCTAAAACATAGCAGATGGCCAAGAAATATTTGTTACATGAATAAATACTCTGTCCTGTGGAAGAGATTTAAACCATGAACACTCTCTTGCTAAGAGACCTACATATCCAACAAGCCCGATTCAGATCTGAATACATAATAGGAAGGTAAATGGCAGAGAATGGTTTTTCCTCACCCAAATAAAATAGAATATTGAATTAATTATGAAGTTATACTAAAACAGGTATAATTATTGGATGTGCTTATCATACTTATTTTCCTTCAACTCTCCAGTCTCATAGTTAATTTGAAAATGAGGAAATCTACATGGTATAGGTTTATCAGCATGATAATCTGTATAATAATCTATACTCTTACATTCAGTCTGGTCTTCCTCATGCACTATCCTCTGAGACTATAAGGACATCTAACCTTCTTCACTAATGATAATTTTGTTTATAATTGTTTCTTTCAGATAATTCGGTCCTTAGCAGTATTCCCTATTCCTTCTCCTTTCTTTCACCTTCAGTGATTGTATTCTTTGCCTGCTGTGTCATTAATAGATTGGCATGTTGGCATTTGTCACTGATGAATTTGAGGTCTGTTCTCTTCTTGATCTGTTCTCTTCTCTTCTCCTTGCCATCATGATCCACCCTCAGCATGTAGTACATTCTTGTCCATCCTGAAGGCTGTCTTATCTTAGCCACTCCTTGTCTTGTCCACAAAGTCTACCCAGCAGATCCATGGCCAGTGGATGCTCAAATCTATAAATTGTACCTCATTCTTGCTCAAATTCACCCATCAATGCCATTAGCTACTTTCTGCATCTACCAGTTTTACTTTGATAAGGCTGCCTATAGCGGTGTTGAGACTATCCTTTGAGGTGAATCCCAAATGCAAAATGAAGCAAATTTTCCTCTGCTTTCAACTTTCCCTTTAATCTATCTTTCCCAACAACCCTCACCCTGGCATCATGGCCTGAAATAGGGAGTGGGTGAGAAAACATTTGCCTCCCTGTCTTCCTCCCTAATCTCTAAGCTCTTTTCCTCCCCATAGCCCCCCAGCATCATCACTATACCCTCTTAGATCTATGAATGACAAACGGAGTTCAGGGACTGGAAAACTGAGGGGAAAATACAAATCATGAGCTTTTAAAATGGACTTACTGAGTTAAACACAGAATCGTCATTGATCCAGCAATTCCACTTCTGGATATATATCCAGGATAGAAAATAAGAACTCAAAAAAGTTTAATGCCCATGTTCATACCAGCATTATTCACAACAGTCAAAATGTGAAAGCAACCCAAGAGTCTATCAAAAGATGAATGAATAAATAAAATACGGTGGGTGTATGCCTACAATAGAATATTATTTGGCTTCTAAAAGTAAGGAAATTTTGACACATGACATAACATGGACGAAGCTTGAAGACATTAGGCTAAGTGAAATAAGCCAGTCAGGAAAGGGAAAATATTGCATGATACCATTATTTTTACATGATGTAGCTAAAGTAGTTGAATTTAAATAGACAGGACCTGGAAGGTTGGCTGCCAGGGGCCTGGGAAAGGGAGGGAACAGGGAATTACTGTCTGATGGGTATGGCATTTCAGGCTTGCAAGATGGAAAGGGTTCTGGACATGGATGGTAGTGATGGCTGCACACCAATGTGAATGTATTTAATGCCACTAAACTGTAGCCTTAAAAGTGGTTAGGATGATAAATATTGTGTTATGTGAAATATTTTACCACAATAAAAAACAGTTAATGTATTTATTAGGCCTGTTTACATCAGTATAAAGAACTGAATAGAAAAAACTCTGAGTTGGCATGCTGAGGAAACCAACAAGTGTATTTGATTCAAAGAGCAGGAAAATGAGCATGGAGAAGAAGGATCTTCAGTAAGGGAGATTTTCTTTTTTTTGTTATTTTTTTTTATTATTTTATTTTTATTTATTATTTTTTATTTTTATTTATTATTATTATTTTTTTATTTATTTTTGTATTGGGGGAGAGTTAATCAGGACTTCCCTGGTAGCTCGGACAGTAAAGAATCTGCCTGCAAGGTAGGAGACTAGGATTCGATCCCTGGGTTGGGAAGATTCTCTGGAGAAGGGAATGGCAACCCATCCCAGTATTCTTGCCTGGAGAATCCCATGGACAGAGGAGCCTGGCGGGTTACAATCCTTGGGGTCACAAAGAGTCGGATATGACTGAGCAACTAACACTTTCACTAATAGCCAATGAACAATGCTGTGATAGTTTTAGGTGAACAGAGAAGGGACTCGGCCATACTGATACATGTACCCAGTTTCCAATAAGGGATATTTTCTGGAAATCCCTGAAACCAGAAGATATTCATGTTTGTCTGACAAAACTAACACACTGATACTAATGAAGAAGGAATTGATCTTCAGAAATTATTTGCTGAGATTGTTCATAACCAAAGAAGGAACATAATATTTATTTTTCCTGAAATTTCTTGCTTTGCATACAGGACCACTCTTTTCCACAAATCTTGGCTCAAAAATATTTTCTGAGAGCACCATTCAAGTTTTGGTCTGTATAAATGATTCTCTCTGGACTTAATGGAATCCTCCATTTGAACCCTCAGCGCCTAGAATACTACATGGCACATAATACATGTGAACAATAGTATATAGGTTTCAGTGAGGAGTATGTTTCATATGGGACTAATTTGACACCAATTAAGGATCCGTTACAGTGATTAGCCATGAGAGAAGCTTTGAGGGACTGAAGTAAGGTAATGGAAACAAACCATGGACCAAGAGGAGACAAATTCAGGAAATACAAAGTGACGGAATTTAACATACAATCAAGGGAAAGGGTAATACGACTTAAGGAAAAGTGGAAGATATGCCCGCGTTGAAAATTATGTATCCCAAACTAGACATGGCTATGTTTCACAAAAGATGGCAGTAGCAAGACTGCTGTTTATAGTTTCAAATAAATAAAAAATCTGGCCCTTGATAGTAAGCTGGATGTTAGCTGTGCAGTAAGCAGGCAGATGGGAAGGCTGCTTGGGAGAAAGAAGAGGCAGTTTCACCCTCAGGTTCCGGGAACACAGATCTCCAGTTACTCAGGCCGTTGTACAACAGGTTTGCCATACACCTGTGATTATGTGAGCTTATGGGGGAGCAGGAATAAAGAGCCAAGAACCCAAAAGGCATCAGCATATGACTTTGGAAAGCATTTTTCAAATGACATGATTACAAGCCTCTCTCTACTCAAGGAATTCACATTATAAACCCTATAATTAAGCCTCATGCAAAAATGTGACTTGAAAGTTGGAAAACGACTTCACATCCTGCACCCCTGCTCTGCTCCTACTCAGCATGTCTCTTGTGTCTGCATCTGATCACAGCATTTGGTCTCTGGGATTATAAAATTGCCACCTTCTACTCTCATTCTCTCCAACCATTTGCTTTTGGCAATTAGAAAGCAGATAATCTAGGCAAGATCAGCTACACAAGTTGCAAGGCCTAGTGCAAAATTAAAATGCAGAGCCCCTTGTCAAAAAATGATGAAGAGTTTTGACAGCAACCACAGAGCTGAGTGCGGGGCCCTTCTGAACAGGGGACCCAGTAGGACTGCACAGACCACACATCCACCAGGCTGGCCTTGAACCTCAGCTTTAATATAAAACAACTGGGCTAAGGTGTGTTGGAGGTGGTACAGAGGGTGAGAGAGGAGAAAGCACAGACTCACTACCATGTAAAACTTCTTAAAATAAGGGAAATATCTATTTCATTGTCTGACAAAATCATGCCTACCTAAATCCAGCCCGTGTGTGCCTATTACAATAGTCTACCCGTTACGCAGGTGGGTTAACCAGGAGTAACCAAAAGGGAACAGCTGCAACTACTATTAGCTAGAGGGAATGACAATTCCTGTTTTAAAAATGAAATGGTGGGTGGATAGATATATCAACTGTCTAGAAGATAAATTACTTAAAGTAAACACGCTCTCAACCATTATGTGGAACACCCAGAGGAGGCAAATTGAGGGGTCCAAGTTTTGAGTCCATGGCACTTCAACCAAATGCTTGAGGTGAGAAGCAATGATCAGCCAGCATCTTGGCTTCAGAGAGGAATCTCATTCACTTCAATTCTGACACTGTGGGATGAAAAACAGAAAACAGATGCCTGGAAGGCCCTATTGCTAACCTTAACCCTCACTTACCTACAAACTGGTTGGCCTGAGGAACTCCCTCAGAGAGGGAAGAAGCTGCAGAAAACCAAACCTTCATTCACTGCTCAATCCATTTAATGCAGCTCATATTAGTAACATTCAATAAATTTAAAACATACACACTCATATTCAGGAGGCCCCTTCTGAATCAGGAGCATACCCTGTGTAAGAACTCGTGATCTACAATACACAAGTAATTCACCTTAGATTGGAAAATCCCCACAGTACAGTCATAACATGGGCTGAGATGTGAAAGTCATTTCACTCATATCCAACTCTGTGCGACCCCATGGACTGTAGCCTGCCAGGCTCCTCTGCCCATGGGATTCTCCAGGCAAGAATACTGGAGTGGGTTGCCATTTCCTTCTCCAGGGCATCTTCCCTTCATTTTTAAACCCGTATCTTTTATGTCTCCTGCATTGAGAGGCGAATTCTTTACCACTAGTGCCACTTGGGAAGCCCCATGAAAAGTCCTAGGTAACTGAGATTTGTTTAGATTTACCACTGGGGTCATTCTTTCAGCTCCTGAGCAGTCTGCTTAGCCACCTTCAGGAGTTCTTTGCCTACTCTGGAAAAATTAGTATAAACCCAGAATGTCACATTAAAAGAGAAGTAACAGGCTTGTTCAGATTTAACAGCATCTTAATATTATTCTATTGATAAAATTGTATTTTGTACATTTGCATTGCAAACACTTATGATCCTAATAGCTAATCTATTGTTATACGTCTCTGAACTGGTTTCCTTGTACTGGGATTAAGGTAGAGAAGAGAGGTGGTCAGGAGAGACTTGATTCTAGCCGTGCCTTCTTCCCATTCCCGTTAGTTTCATCTCTAAAAACGGCATTTAGAGGCATTCTTATTAACCCCATATAGACTGAAGCAGAATAAAATGAAATGAAGTATGAACAGGTCAGAGCTGGGAAAGAAACGTTGGGAACTGGTAGGTGGTGTGCCCAGTACTTTTTTAAGCTAAGAGTTAGATGTAGTGTTTTTCAGAATACTTTACCAGTTCTACAGGGTAGTGTGGGAAAAGCAAGATCTGCTCTTTCAGCTCACTAGCTCCGCTACCCTGGGAAATTCACCCAACTCTCTACAGTTCAGGTTACCTATTTCTAGAATTGGAATACAAACACCTGCTTGTAGGCTTGTTCTTGGATTTAGTGAGTTAATATATTCTAGACCCCAAGCACAGTTCCTGGCACACAGACAATGAATAAATGTCACTGTCTTTTCTATTCTCTTTCCTTTGGTCTTCACCCTCCATTCTTCCCGGGATTACCAAAAAAGATGTAAGTTTATCTCCCCAGGAAGTTATTACAATCTTTTTCAGAATGAAATAAGTATAAGAAGTATATTGCCTTCTAAACCCTAAATTCCTGAATTTAAGCTCTGACAGTTTTCAATATGTGTTCCTGGTACCAAAAGTTTATACCTAATGATTTTCATTTCTTACCTTGCCAAATCATATACCTTCTTTAGCAGGAAGCAAATCAGCAGGAAACTTCTTGATATCCTGAGGGGCTATGCTTTAAGGCATTCTTGCACTTCAGTGACATGGAAATATTCCATACTAGAGCATGGTTCTAACAACAGTATTCATTAACTTCATGGCTAGTGCCAAAGACATCCTGTAAAAAAGAAGTAATTTGCAATGTAAGGTTCTCATTATCTTTGGGCTCTTAAATTGCATTTTAGAAAATGCACAGAAATACACTGCTATATTCAAACACATGTGCACCCACAGACAACTGTTGGAAAGAGCTGCCATGGACCTTGGTACTTTTAGAAACTAGAAACCAAATGGGACTAATCACCCTACATGGATACAGCCAACTATAAAGCAAGGTTTTAAGTGTGTTTCTTTATATGGTAACACATTCCTACTTCTACCTTAAGTCCCTAAATGACCAATCCATTTCCTTGGAGATGTATCTGTGGCAGGTGCTACTAGCTGGCTATGTAATATATTTTCTTCTTTTTCTATGGTAAATATAACCTCAATTTTATTAGGTACAGCCAAATAAACATTATCTAACCTCCCTTGCAGCTAGAGGTGACCATGTGACACAGTTTCAGCCAGAGTGAACAGAAATTTTCTGGGATTATCGAGAAGGGTTTGTTTTCCTGGTAGAAGTGCCTTCACATTTCCCTTGTTGCTCACGTCTTCACCTGACTAGATGGCTGAAGCCACAGCAGCCATCTTGCCACCATGAGGGAAAGGCCAGGAGAAGGGCAGAAACTACAGCCTCAATATTCACAGCATTCTTGAGGACTTCCCTAACTCATTTAAGTCATTGTGATTTGGGTTCTCCTCTGAAAGCACTCCCAAACTGACACAGTATTCCTCTCATTTGGTCAGAAATTTTTTTAGATTAGTTTATTTGGCTATGGTTTTTCCAGTGGTCATGTATGGATGTGAGAGTTAGACTGTGAAGAAAGCTGAGCGCCGAAGAATTGATGCTTTTGAACTGTGGTGTTGGAGAAGACTCTTGAGAGTCCCTTGGACTGCAAGGAGATCCAACCAGTCAATTCTGAAGGAGATCAGCCCTGGGTGTTCTTTGGAAGGACTGATGCTGAAGCTGAAACTCCAGTACTTTGGCCACCTCATGTGAAGAGCTGACTCATTGGAAAAGACTCTGATGCTGGGCGGGATTGGGGGCAGGAGGAGAAGGGGATGACCGAGGATGAGATGGCTGGATGGCATCACTGACTGGATGGACGTGAGTCTGAGTGAACTCCAGGAGTTGGTGATGGACAGGGAGGCCTGGCGTGCTGCGATTCATGGGGTCGCAAAGAGTCGGACACAACTGAGTGACTGATCTGATCTGATTTGATTTGGAGCACACATGCATAATGATATTCACTATATTCTGACTACCACACCTGTTGAGATGACCAAAAGAGAGTCTATGAGTATGTTTCAAAAAGTGTCTTAAAATGATAATTAGTATAACAAGGAGGATGGTATATTCATCTAACTCCAAGAGCAGACACAATGCCATGCATGGTTGCTCATTATGCATTTAAAATACAGGATTTTTATTTATCAGATTAGCTAGGGGATAGTCACCTAATCAGCTAATATTCAGGCTTCCCTGGTGGCTCAGGGGTAAAGAATCTGCCTACAATGCAGGAGACCCGGGTTTGATCCCTGGGTCAGGAAGATTCCCCTGGAGAAGGAAATGGCAATCAACTCCAATATTCTTGCTAGAGAAATCCAATGTACAGAGGAGCCTGGTGGGCTATAGTCCATGGGATCTCAAGAGTCGGACACGACTTAGTGACTAAATCACAGAGGATAGGTCAGAAAGCAGAGACAAGTTCTGTCTATCCTGTTTCTTCATCACCTTGTAATTCTCTCCACTGAGGGGTACCATGATTCAAATATATAACATGCCTGCCTATCTTCTCCCTTCGTCTCTAATCATAGACATAATCAACCAACCAACCAACCAATCAATCCTCCCAATGAGAAAAAAAAAAAATATTCTCAACATAGTGACTTAGAGAGTCACTATAAATCTATCAATGTCTTAAAAACAAGTGACTATTTGTAACCTGTAAGAAGGCAGCTGCCCTAATAATGGAAGGTCAAGGTCCACCAGGACTGAGCATGAGGCTGTTAAAGACAGCACCATAACAGAAGGAATAAAATGAATGATCAGGACCCTGGTGATGGAGAAATGACAGAGGGCGCCATCTGGGAACACAACTTCAGGACTAGAGGTCAGGCATGGCAGTGGATGAAGGACGGCTGAGGTCCAAGAACAAGGAGGACTGACCCAGGAGGAGCCAAGCAACGTTATTCCTACATCTCCACTTCTACCATCTCTTCACA
The DNA here is from genome assembly GCA_006410635.1 of Cephalophus harveyi. Taxonomy (NCBI): domain Eukaryota; kingdom Metazoa; phylum Chordata; class Mammalia; order Artiodactyla; family Bovidae; genus Cephalophus; species Cephalophus harveyi. The sequence goes on along the minus strand of SJYT01054727.1, from coordinate 196,321 downwards.
GCCTTGCTCAACTCTCTATACAGGCATTCTTCTCACTGTTCTCTGCCTTTTTTCTTCATCACCTTGTAATTCTCCCCATTGAGGAGTACCATGATTCAGTAGAAATGCTTTGCAATCAGGCAGATCTCAATTCAAATACTAACTTTACAGGATGGGGAAAGTTGGCTGGATTGTTCAACCTCTCCATCGCTCCATCTGACCAAAGAGGACAATATCAGAACCTCATAGGCTTGCGGTTAGCATGGAATATGCTTAACTACAACTTAACTCAGGGTCAGGCTTATTGTAAAAGCTCTTCCTCAGCTGGAGTTAAGAGTTCATTTGCCATCTCAGATTGTGGACACATTGCCATCTCTCAAGAATAAAGAAGTTTCCAAAGATTCAGTATGGCTCCAGACATTTTATAAGGACTCAGCAAATATTCTAACTCATAAAATAAAGGAAGCTTATTTTGAGCAAGTTAAGTCATAGGTCTAGTTTGTACAAGGTAAATTGAACGAATACCCACAATAGTAACTTCACCCTGTTCTCAGACAACCAATGGCCATCAGACATATTACAGTTTAATAAACTTTAATGAAAAGACCTTCAAATTTCACTTATATTTTCCAGTGAAATTCTATCTGCTCCAATAATTTTTAAACATATGGAATTTATTTTCCCTCACACCTGGCTATATTTAATTTGTTATGAGAGGTTTCTGACTGTGTTATGTGACCTATTCCCATGACGCTTGAGAGTTAAATATGTTTCCTGCTTTCTTGAATTCCAAATAAACTGAATAAAATAACCAATCCTTGGATACACAAATGTAATATCCTAAGCCTACACACTCACACACTCACATACACACACCATGCTCCTGTTTTCTATCAACTTTCAGCTTGTGGGTATAAGGGACAGAAGTAATAAGAAGAAGGAAATTATGAATCAGTTAAACAGAATTACCTGAAATCTTCATATTGCAATTATCCTTAAAAGGTCTCAACCATCCTAATAATTTAGTATGTTACTGACACCTAAATAACTTATTCATTTGATTTCTCTGGTTTTTTTTCCTTATGAGCTAACTAGTGTGAATAGAGTAGTACTTAAATTTGAAAAGCAAGAATTGTTTTAGAAACATTAACAATAATAACATAATTCCTTATTCAAATGTGAGCAATATATTTTGAAAATTCTTAAGCCTATCTCAAAAATGAAGGTTCAAGTGTAACTATTCAATACTCATTTTTTAAAAATCACAGCTATTCTGCACTCATGATACCTTAATTCTACCAAATGAAGACAATCATATATTCTATTTCCACAATTTCAACTATTAAATGGTATTTTATAATACTAGAAATGTATCCAAAGTGCATTACAGACCTAGTTCTGTAGGTGTAAAGGCAGTAGGGCTTCCCTGGTGGCTCAGCTGATAAAGAATCTGCCTGCAATGCGGGAGATCCGCTTTCGATCCCTGGGTTGGGAAGATCCCCTGGAGAAGGAAAAGGCTGCCCACTTCAGTATTCTGGCCTGGAGAATTCTATAAACTGAATAGTCAGTCCATGAGATCACAAAGAGTCAGACATGACTGAGCAAATTTCACTTTCAAAGGCAATATGGAACAGTGAACAAGCACCATCAGAGAAACTAGACATGTGAGATACAGTTCCTTCTACCATTTACTGTAAACATAATTTAGATTAGTCATCTGCGTCTCTGGGCCCCAGTCAGTTCATGTATAAAGTGGGGTTAATAGTTAATCCAACTTGGGACGTCCCTGGTGGTCCAGTGATTAAGACTCCACGTTTCCACGGAAGGGGACACAAGTTCAATACCTGGTCAGGGAATTAAGACCCCGCACGGCACAGTAAAAAAATAAAAAGAAGAGCTTAAGGGTATGATCTTTATAGTGCTAATTATTAGCTATGTATATTTGGGCAAGTCACTTAATCTCTGGATCTCCTGTCTTCATTGAGAGGTGAATGTTATATAAATGCAGTGATGCCCATAAGCCCTTGACACGGTCCCTGATCACACTCTGGTAGGGGTATGGTATGGGTCAGGTACCATGGTTTTTGCTCATTGATACACCCTGTCTGACACATGCGTACTTTATAAAGATTGTTGAATTCTGAATGGTGCTGGGAAAACTGGGCAGGTGCATGTTAAAAAGTGAAATTACATCATTCTTTAGCACCATACACAAAAATAAGCTCAAAATGGATTAAAGACCTAAATGTGACCAGACACTATAACACTCCTAGAGGAAAACATAGGCAGAACACTCTCTGACATAAATCACAGAATAATAGAAATAAAAACAAAAATAAACAAATGAGATCTACTTATAAGCTTTTGCACAGCAAAGGAAACAATAAACAAAACCAAAAGATAACCCACAGATTGGGAGAAAATATTTGCAAATGATGTGACTGACAAGGGATTAGTCTCCAAAATTTACAAATAGCTCACAACACTTAACTGTGTCAAAACAAACAACCCAATCAAAAAATGGGCAGAAGCCCTAAATAGACATTTCTCCAAAGAAGACATACATATGGCCAAGAGTCACATGAAAAGATGTTCAACATCTCTAATTATTAGAGAAATACAAATCAAAACTACAATGAGATACCAACTCACATAGGCCAGAATGGCTATCATCAAAAAACTCCACCAACAATAAATGCTGGAGAGGGTGGGGAGAGAAGGGAGCCCTCATACACTGTTGGTGAGAATGTAAATTGGTACAGCCATTATGGAGAACAGTATGGAGGTTCCTTAAAAAATGAAAAATAGAGCTACCATATGACCCTGCAATCCCACTCCTGGGCATACATCCAGAGAAAAAAAATGATCCACAAGGATACATTCACTCCCATGCTCATTGCAGTACTGCTTACAATAGCCAAGACATGGAAGCAACCTAAATGTCCATCGACAGAGAAATAGATAGAGAAGATGTGCTACATATATACAGTGGAATGTTACTCAGCCATTAAAAAGAATGAACTAATGCTATTTGTAGCAACGTGGATGGACCTAGAGAGAGTGCCATACTGAGTGAAGTAGGTCAGAGAAGGAAAAATAGCGTATGACATCCCTTATATGTGGAATCTAAAAAGAAATGAAACAAATGAACTTACAAAACAGAGAGACTCACAGACTTAGAGAACGAGGAAGGGATAGTTAGGGAGTTTGGGATGGACATGTACACACTGCTGTATTTAAAATGTATAACCAACAAGGACCTACTATAGAGCACACGGAACTCTGCTCAGTGCTATGTGGCAGCTCAGATGGGAGGGGAGTTTAGGGGAGAATGGACACATGTATATAAGGACAGCTGAACCCCTTAGCTGTTCATCTGAAACTATCACAACTTTGGTAATCAGGTATACCCCAATACAAAATAAAAAGGTTTAAAATAAATAAATATTGTTGAATTAATTCGGAGAAGGCAATGGCACCCCACTCCAGTAATCTTGCCTGGAAAATCCCATGGATGGTGGGTTGCAGTCCATGGGGTCGCTAAGAGTTAGACATGACCGAGCAACTTGACTTTCACTTTTCACTTTCATGCATTGGAGAAGGAAATGGCAACCCACTCCAGTGTTCTTGCCTGGAGAATCCCAGGGACAGGGGAGCCTGGTGGGCTGCCTTCTATGGGGTCATACAGAGTCGGACATGACTGAAGTGACTTAGCAGCAGTTGAATTAATTTTAACTAAAATACCATCTGGAGTCACCCTTTAAAAATATGTAAGATTAACTCAAAATCCAATCTCTGTCAATGTCTTACTCACAAATTTTATAAATGTATGGAGTCATACTATTCTCTCTGTCATATGTGGTTCAGATTTCCATCTTCTGTTGTGGTTTGTTTTGTTCTCCATTATAAGGCTTTTTTCTATTTCTTGATTGCCACGGTTACCATCCTTTGATTAGCTCCACCATACATACACACAATCCACAACACAAATAACCAGACACCATTCTCATGATTCACAGGAGCATTTAGGAGTATCAGTGAGATGGAGTAAATCACAGAGCTATACACAAGACAACTTACACTTGAATGTCAAGCTTCTTTTAATAAAGTCCTTTGGCCATAGGACTTTCCTATCCTAATAAAAAAATTATTCCCAAGAAGCGATTGTGAGAACATTTATATAAATTATTCAGAGTACATATACTTTATTGTTTTCTAATTTAAAAAATCTGATTTTAGCAGTTGTCATCAAAATCTTTCTCAGATGTATGACATTTGCTTGTTTACAAAGGCTTATTTATTTACCATGAGTAGGGATGAAAATAAAAGAGCTTAAATATTTCCCAAAACTCCTTGAATTCACAAATACACAAATTTCCATCAGCCAGACATATCAGAACCCATCTGACAACGAGTACTGGAACTCTTTGATATGTATTCTGTGCAACCTGTGCTAGACATCACAGGTTTCATTTCTGAAAGGTTCAGTAGTTTGTTTGGGAAAATGCCACTCAGAGAACTGAAAGAGTGTCTGTCTGGATCCAGAATTAGTATCTTACTCTCCATATGTATTGTCACTAGGAATTGTCTCGAGGAATGTAGCAGAGTGTTTTTCAAAATGTTCTTTTTGTAATTTAGTAGCTGTTAAGTCTTAAAATGAGACTTTGAGGATATGGAAATGAAGTATGATAGTAAATATTCTTTCAACAAAATGAATTATTTACCATAAAGAAAGCCTATTTCATGTTATTTCCCCTACTCTTGAGAATATGAAGGAGGTGTTAGGTATTCTTACTCCATGTATGGTAGGGTGGCTCAGACGGTAAAGTGTCTGCCTGCAATGCAGGAGACCCAGGTTCAATCCCTGGGTTGGGAAGATATCCTGGAGAAGGAAATGGCAACCTACTCCAGTACTCTTGCCTGGAAAATCCCAGGGACAGAGGAGCCTGATAGGTTATAGTCCATGAAGTCTCAAAAAGTCAGACACAACTGAGCTACTTCACTTCACTTACTCCATGTGATGAATAAGAGCAATTCCCATCACCAAAGGATACCCACACAAGTTATCTACAATAGATGCAGCCTGGAATGCTCTAAACCCAAGAGGGATTTTCCAAGCTCATAGAAGCAGTTTCAGTGCTAGTCCTACCCTCTTTCCTTTAGAGAGACTCAGAGACCCAGGGTAGCACCACTGGGGATGCAAGGACCACAAAGAGGTAACACTCTCTCAGAGAGGTAAGAACTGGAAAGTATCTTGAACCACATCTGCTCCCAAGAAACAGTCCATGTTCACAGTAACGCTGTCTTATGCTTGTGCATCATCTTTGTGAGCACAGTGATTCATTCAACAAACCATGTCTCTAGGGCATTGTGCTAGCTTTTCACAGGAGAGGCAGCAGAGTGTTGAGATACTGGACTCTGGAGCTAGACTGCCTGGGTTCCAATCTTGGGTCTGTGTTCATTGGCTCTGCAATTTGGGGCACTTAGAGTTCCCTATGTGTCAGTGTACATGGGAGTCAACCAGAGAAACCACTTACTTCAAGAGGTAGAAAACAGGACAGAGGGGCAGTCTAGCAAAAAAAAGAAATAAGGACATGACCAAAGTAGTATGCAAAAAGTGATGTCTTAAAATAGAACTATAAAGCAAATACCTATCCCCAAGAAGGTGGGGGTTAGGGCACATTTGCATCTAGAACACTAGGGTGATGGTAAAGCCACTCTAAGGTAACAAAGCAAAATGAGTGTCCCAGATGACACAGGGATGGAGTCTGAAGGAAGACGCAGGAATATTTATAAGTCCCATATAGACTCTATTGTGCTTCTCATCTTCTGAGTTATCTCCAAAATTTTAAAATATACAAGTAAATAATTTAAATATTATATTAATTTACATTACATACTATATGCATAGATATATATATATATATCTCACACATCAACTTACTACATATCCTTGGATTTAGAACTACAACACCAGGTAAGCTTACTCTACTAAATTTCATTAGTCAGTGAGTCCATATCGCCAAAGATAGATCAAAATTGCTAGCACAGTAATCATACTAGCAAAGTATATATTCTTCCCCAAACATCATACAAATCACCTTTATGAAGACTTGTATTCAAAGTTTCCCAAATCCTGAAGCCCCCAGATCTTTGGGACAGAAACACACAACCTTCCCTAATAGCCACATCAAGTTCCATTTATAGTATTGTTTTGATCACATTTCTCTCTCTCAGAAACCTAAAAATTCAACCCCAGCTCTGAGACAACCCATAAAAACTGTAGCAATAAAAAGCAAAAAGTGTAAACTTTTAAAGTAGGTCTGAGAATGTCATTGTTTCTGAAAGGTAGAAATACAATGATATAAAACCCTGGTTAGAAGCAAGGAAACTGTTAGCAGTTGGCATGGAAATTACCCCATTATTTATCACTGTGATTAGGTGAGATTCTTAAACCACATAACTCAATAGAGAATAACGTCTATTTGATTGCAAGGGATGAGAGTCTGATCTATTATTATTAATTTGCCTTCACTCTAGCCATAAGTGACTACTCCTCTGGATCATAAAAAGTAGTCCATGAATAACATAGGAAGGTTTTTACCCCATTCTCAGTGAGATAATAAATTCCAGCTACTGTTTCAATAAAAGATTCAGCCACCTGCTTGGATATTTTTCTGCCACTAGGCTCAAAAGCAAACAAATCTGAGTCCAACTGGTGCACTGAGCAAATATTGCTCCTTCCCTGGGTTGTTAAATGATTCAGATACCAATAAGATTCCTCACTACCAGTGCTTAGAACTCCTCACTGACTTTTTGTTAAGCCTGTTCTCAAATGTCACCTGCATGCAGAAGTGCCTGCTTCTCATTTTTCTGCTCCTTCCAAATATGAGGGTCTCTGCAGCCTCAGGGCCACCGTCGTCTCTCATCCACTCTGCCTGGTACAGAGTCCAAGTTAATAACATTTGACTCCTGGATGCATGGAACTCAATATTAAGTCCTAAGGTCTAATGGTCCAGATGCCATTGCTGGCCTCCTCAAAGACCTCCTGGACAATGGAAAGGATGTTTCTAGAGCACCTGATCATCGGTCACATTTCAGGTTTGGACCTGGGTTCTACATAACAGCTAATCAGAACAAAGGCAAGTGACCTGGGAGATTTAGCTTTATCACTTGTCCTAAATTTGCAGGAGTAGGGTCTGGATGCAGCAATAAGTAATGGTTAAGAACACAGACTCGGCTGTCAGACTGCCTGGGTACCAACTTTCATCAGCGAAGATTTCTAGCTAGATTTGGGCAGGTTTCTGGGGAAGGTGAAGGTGAAGTCGCTCAGTCGTGTCCGACTCTTTGCGATCCATCCATGGGATTCTCCAGGCAAGAATACTGGAGTGGATTGCCATTTCCTTCTCCAGGGGATCTTCCCGACCCAGGGATCGAACCCGGGTCTCCCGCATTGGAGGCAGATGCTTTAACCTCTGAGCCACCTAGTATTCTTCCACTAAGTGTTGTTCAGGAAATTACTGATATGAGAATCAAAACCATCTACACAGCTTATTCGATTAAGCAGATTTCACTATTGCAATCATATATATAACTATTCCAGGAAACTCTTGCCTGGAAGATAATAGTTCTTTATTCCAAGAACTTTCTGAAAGACCAAATAACTCTTTCACAGAAAGCATCAAATGATGGTTTACACCTAGACTCCTTGTTTCTCAATTCTCATTGCTGTGCCCGGTAATCCTAACCTTTCTGTCATGATCTTTTTCCAATCCTAATCAAGACCCCTGACATGAAATTTCTACCATAAACCAGCCTTCTAAAATTTCAGTAATATCCCAACATTGCTCCTCCCTCTTTGAGGTACTACTAAGGCTCTGTCAGGGCAGTGCTCGCCCTTCAAGTGATTCTAAGCTTGAAGCAGGGACAACAGTTAGAGAAGCTGTTGGTTACTAATCAGGTCCTGGCCATTTTGCACCAATCTCTATAGAAGTTATTGTTTAGGTTCTTGGATTGCTATGAGAGATAGCAATCTGGCTTACAGCAAGTCTGACTTACAGCAAGTTGGCTTTCTGGGTTGTTTATTGTAGGTAAGGGGGTTGGTTTCCTGGGAAGGCAGCAGGTCACAATCCTATTTTTACATATGCTCTGGCCACCGTCCATTTGCATAGTCAATTTCTCAAAGCAAGATCTGTATTGGAGTTTTTTCTATCTTGTTCTTTGGGTTCCATGGAATGGTTTTCAACATTGCATAAGGGTATAAATTTGCATAAATAAATGAATGACTTCATGGTGGATACTGGAAGTGAATCAGAGCTAAGTTAATTGTTAATAAGCTGATGTCATCTTGAAAGGAAAAAAATGCATGAAATTTAAGTTAAGAACAGATAGTTTGGGGCACAAGAGGAGATATGGTGAAATCTCTTGTCATTGCTTCTTCAGTAATACCTTGACATTTAAGTCTAGGTTCTGTTCCCTGAAAATTCTTCTTAATAAAAATGTACCTGGTCTTTTGGATTTGCTCAAAAAAAAATATGCAGCAAAATGAAATCTGACTGCTAATTTCAAAGCATATATAGCCATAGAACAAGAAGCATGAAACATGAAGAACTGCACAGACAGGACTATATAGAGAGTCAAAGACCTCAGGGTATAGAGTGACAGAAAGACAAAGGATGGGCTGAAAAAGTGTCTTTGGTGACAGTTTTGGGGATGAATGCTACCCTACTCAATGACTCCTGTGTCTACAATTAAATCCCCCAGAATCTGATCTCCATCTGCATTCCCGACCTCATTTCTTCATTCTTGGATAGAAAACTGGAAGGAAGCCAAGCTGGTTACTAAAATGCACCTTGAAATTTTTTTTATCTTCATTTTTCTTCATCTCATCCCTATATTGCCTGCCTTAAGTTCACATTTTGTTTTCCTTTTCAAGACAGTACCTGTTCTACCTATCATTTTTAACACAGTCCAAAGCCAATCAACCTCTTAGAAGTTTTGTCAGACCAGCTGAGCTTAAAAATTATATCCCCAACCTTGACATTTTGATGACACTTGTCACCGTTACCATTTACTCACTACGAAGCACGTGCTGCTTAGATTTGTTTCGTTACCTTATCGTGTGTGAAAGCCTATTTCTACAACTTGACCAAAACATGGAAGGGATAATAGCTTACTGTTCCTTGCATCACTACAGTCTCTATTTCAGAGTTTCACACATGGTAGGCAGAACAGTAAGTGATGTCTTATTGTGGCAGTTATTAAGGATCTCTGACACTTGATAGATGAGTTTTCACGTTAAGGCTTAACTCAAATTATAAACGTGGTACATGGTTTTCCTGAAATAAGCTCATAATCTATTTATTATATATTAAATGAATTATTCCTATTAAAACAGTATTTATTTTCCTCCTCAGTATTAGCTAAAATTTAAGTGGTTAATGAATAACTGAAATGGGCTACTTAAATGAATGTCTCCTGTGTTTTCACTGATCACAATAAGACATTTTACACCCATTAAGTTTCCCATGTTTTTCCAAATACAGCAGTTTTAGTTTTAAGAAAAAATATCATTTAGGTAACCATCTGCCAGCACGTGTTTTTAGGTAACCTTTTTTCAATGATTCCGGTGAGTTCTCCCAAACTGTGCATGAAAATAGTCTATTATTACAATTCAGTTTTACCTGGATGGTTGTCCTAACTTTAATGTTTGTACTAACACAAGGAAAGTTGTTTTTAGCTATTCCCTAAATTCTTAATACTAATAATCATTTTTCCTACCCAAAGCCTAGTGTTTAATCCCCTTTCTCTGTTCCATTTATGTAAGATATGGTTCAAGATGTCTCATTTTTAAAGTTGATTTCTAGAAAATTTAGTCAACTTTTATTAATTATGTACATCCTTGTTATTGAAGCCAAACCTTAAATAAATTAAGTCTACCTAAAAATTCTACCTTTATTGTTGATGTTTGGCATTTCATGATTGGTTGGTTGAATTGTGAAGTAAATGAACCAATTATTTTGGCACCTGGTGTATGTGTATGAAAATTCACAAGGGGATGGTATTTTAAAGGGTAGCATAATAATAAGCTAAGATTCCCTAAAGATCCTATTTTATTATTTGCAGACTGAAGAATGAGTATCTGCAAAAGAACCACTCACTCAGCCCTTAGGCATCATATAGCCCGGCTGGACCATCACATATCTATAATTAGAGCCTTCATCATCAATCAGCAATTATAGCAGATAAGAATATAGAAGCTAATGATGCCAGTCCAGACAATTGCCAAATACATTCAGATAAGCTGCAGCAAATGACTGAATTGCCAGATAATTTTGAGAACTGCAATAAATTTCCCCTACTTTAACAATAAAAGTGAAAAGAAAGCACCTGAAATCTATAACAACAGACACATTTTTGTAAACAAATACTGGAAGTCGAATTTTATTGTAAAGATCAGGGAGTAAAGGTTGGTTGTTTTTTTAATTTAAAATAAACATATCAATCAAAACTACCAGAGGCAAATGAAAATAATGTGAGTAAATTATGGACATTGAAAAATGGAAGGAAGGAGAAACAGTCAGGAAATCTGCATGGAAAATCAATTTCTTTGTCTGAGCAAAAAATTAAACTAGCATAAGAATGAAAACAAATCCTAGTGGATAAAACCACAGTAGAATTGTTTTGTGTGAGGTAACATCTGCTGAGCCCGGAAAGCCTACCAAAGACACTAGTTCATAATAAACACCTTTTTTTGGTGCTGCCACAAGGAGCACATTAGTGAATTTCCCTTTATACAACTGATGAATTTGAGTGGAAAAAAGAAAAAGGAAACCAAACTAAAGTCATTAAGTCGTATCTAAAATTCAAAAAGAGAATCAGCTTTTTCAAAGAAACCAACCAAAGCTGTATAAATCTAGATTCCTATGTATGTAATCTTAGACCTGATTTAGGTGATACATAACTGCATTTAGAATATGCCCCACAAATATAAATAACATTCTATGAATACAATAAAGAAACAGAGATATTGTTTAAATATGCATTCTTTTAACCCTGAAGTAACATTTGAAATGTATGAAAGCTGATATAAAAAGAATAACAATATTATTAATAATAGTGATGTTACTGTGTCCTGTGAGAAGTTGCTTCAGTCGTGTCCGACTCTTTGCAACCTCATAGACTGTAGCCCTCCAGGCTTCTCTGTTATGGGATTCCCCAGGCAAGGACATAGGAGTGGGTTGCCATTTACTCCTCCAGGAGATCTTCCAAATCCAGTGATCAAACCCATATCTCTTATGTCTTCTGCATTGGCAGGCGGGTTCTTTACCACAGCACCCCCTGGGAAGATAACATTTATCATATGAGTGCTATGCTTTAGTCACTGAGCTGTGCTTCTGAGTTATTATTGGCTGGGCAGATATAATGCAAAATACTTTAGCAAGCATATTGCTAGTAGAGTTGGGAAACATTTGCTTTCTGGGAAGAAGAAAAGACAAAAGAGGAGACTGGAGCAAACTGGAGCCAAAGCCTATGATTTGGTCTTAGTCTTATTTAAATAACTGGGAAGGGATGAGAAAGAAACAGTGAAACAGAATAGTATAATGAAGTCACTTGGAGCCAGGGAAATGTTTCTGAAGGAATCTTTGCAGTGTGTTTTCCTATCATCAGTTCAGTTCAGTCGCTCAGTCATGTCCAACTCTTTGCGACCCCATAAATCACAGCACGCCAGGCCTCCCTGTTCATCACCAACTCCCAGAGTTCACTCAGACTCACATCCATCGAGTCGGTGATGCCATCCAACCATCTCATCCTCGGTCGTCCCCTTCTCCTCCTGCCCCCAATCCCTCCCAGCATCAGGGTCTTTTCCAATGAGTCAACTCTTCACATGAGGTGGCCAAAGTACTGGAGTTTCAGCTTCAACATCTGTCCTTCCAATGAACACTCAGGACTGATCTCCTTTAGAATGGGCTGGTTGGATCTCCTTGCAGTCCAAGGGACTCTCAAAAGTCTTCTCTAACACCACAGTTAAAAAGCATCAATTCTTTGGTGCTCAGCTTTCTTCACAATCCAGCTCTCACATCCATACCTGACCACTGGAAAAACCATACCCTTGACTAGACAGGCAAGTCTTTGTTGGCAAATAATATCTCTTCTTTTTAATAAGCTATCTAGGTTGGTCATAACTTTCCTTCCAAGGAGTAAGTGTCTTTTAATTTCATGGCTGCAATCACTATCTGCAGTGATTTTGGAGCCCAAAAAAATAAAGTCTGACACTGTTTCCACTGTTTCCCCATTTATTTGCCATGAAGTGATGGGACCAGATGCCATGATCTTAGTTTTCTGAATGTTGAGCTTTAAGCGAATCTTTTCACTCTCCTCTTTCATTTTCATCAAGAGGCTTTTTAGTTCCTCTTCATTTTCTGCCATAAGGGTGGTGTCATCTGCATATCTTAGGTTATTGATATTTCTCCCGGCAATCTTGATTCCAGCCTGTGCTTCTTCCAGCCCAGCATTTCTCATGATGTACTCTACATAGAAGTTAAATATCCTATCATATTGGCTGCCTAAGGTACACATGGGCTTCCCAGGTGGCACTAGTGGTAAAGAACTCACCTGCCAATGCAGGAGACATAAGAGACATGGGTTCGATTCCTGGGTTAGGAAAACCCCATGGATTGGCAACCCACTCCAGTATTCTTGCCTGGAGAACCCCATGGACAGAGGAGCCTGAAGGGCTACAGTCCATAGGGTCGCAAAGAGTCAGATACAACTCAAGCAACTTAGCATGAACACACACAAGCAAGGTATGCATATGACATTGGTAAAATAACTGGGCCATGTGTGAAGACCTCTCCTCTGCTGCGTGACACTCCTGTCATCTTTGGGGTCACAGCCCTCAGGGGTCTGAGGGCCAATCAGCATCGCTGGTGCCTCCCCAGTGCCACAGAACTCAGAAGTCTAAGAAGGAAGACCAGCAATATATTAATTTTGCCAATCCCAAGGCTAGCTTTATTTCTGCACTAGAGAAGAAATGGGAGGGAATTCTTTCCTGACTAGGAATTAGAACCACAATTTTGGAACTCTCAAAAATTCAATTCAGAAAGCCCTGGTTACACATTCCTTTAACCCACCTGCTTAACTGAGTCCCCCAGCTCTCCTCACTAGGAATCCGGTAACTCTCATAAAACCGATGTGTTTTATGCCCTTTGTAATTGTAGGAACCACAGATGGTTGCCTCTAGGTTAATTTTGCACCAGTTCTTCCCTATAACCTAACAGTGAAATGTTGCAAATGTGTGCGTTCCCACAGAAGTCAAGATAGTCAACAGTTGTGGGTTTGGATGTTGAACACTAAAAAAGTAATTGCCAGATCTCTAATCTGAGCTCTCTTTCCTAATAGAAATGAAAGTTTTATCTGGAATCTTCTTTCTTCTTCAAGTGTTACTTGTTTCTAGTAAAAACTTGACTAAGTTTCATGTATAGATATTTCACGCTGGGAAAAATTTATTATAAGCATTTAAATGTATATTTGGGAGTCCTAGCTATGGGGTCGCACAGAGTCGGACACGACTGAAGTGACCTAGCAGCAGCAGCAGCGGTTCAAGGGAGCAACAACTTCCTCATTCAATTGACTGAACAGCTGAGAAATACAGATTTTTTTTCTATTACATCAATTAGGATTTATTTTACTTGTCAGAAAAGTAAATTCCCAACTCAAATGATCTTCAACACATAGGAATAAATTCCCTCAAAGTAATGGAAAAATTCAGAACGTTTTGGATTTCCAGCAAGAGTTGATGCAGTAACCCAGACATGTCACAAAGGAGCGGGTTGTCACTCCATCTCCAGGCTCCATCTTGCATGATACTGCCTCACCGTCTGTCTTGCTCCTGATCCAAGAAGGCTACTTTTATCTAGGCTTCATTTTCTTCCCTTGAACATGGAACAAAAGTCTTGAGCTTCACTGTGAGTAAACCAATTTGGTCAGGTCCTGTCCAAAATTAATCACTGTGGTCAAGGGGAAGGTGCTTGCCTAGAGAGGTTAACCCACCCTACATGGAACAACAGACTGGTTCCAAATAGGAAAAGGAGTACGTCAAGGCTGTATATTGTCACCCTGCTTATTTAACTTCTATGCAGAGTACACCATGAGAAATGCTGGACTGGAAGAAACACAAGCTGGAATCAAGATTCCCGGGAGAAATATCAATAACCTCAGATATGCAGATGACACCACCCTTATTGCAGAAAGTGAAGAGGAGCTAAAAAGCCTCTTGATGAAAGTGAAAGAGGAGAGCGAAAAAGTTGGCTTAAAGCTCAACATTCAGAAAATGAAGATCATGGCATCTGGTCCCATCACTTCATGGGAAATAGATGGGGAAACAGTGGAAACAGTGTCAGACTTTATTTTTTGGGGCTCCAAAATCACTGCTGATGGTGACTGCAGCTATGAAATTAGAAGACGCTTACTCCTTGGGAGAAAAGTTATGTCCAACTTAGATAGCATTTTCAAAAGCAGAGACATTACTTTGCCGACTAAGGTCCGTCTAGTCAAGGCTATGGTTTTTCCTGTGGTCATGTATGGATGTGAGAGTTGGACTGTGAAGATCCACCTCATGAGAAGAGTTGACTCATTGGAAAAGACTCTGATGCTGGGAGGGATTGGGGGCAGGAGGAGAAGGGGACGACCGAGGATGAGATGGCTGGATGGCATCACGGACTCGATGGACGTGAGTCTGAGTGAACTCCGAGAGATGGTGATGAACAGGGAGGCCTGGCGTGCTGCGATTCATGGGGTCGCAAAGAGTCGGACACGACTGAGTGACTGAACTGAAGTGAACTGAAGTTACATCATGGTTGCCACCACGTCAGGACCACATCAGAACTCAATGATGCAGGGACTTCCCTGGTGTTTCAGTGTTTAAGACTCTGTGTTCCCAATGCAGGTTTGATCCCTGGTCAGGGAACTAGATCCCACATAGTACAATTAAGATGCCACACAACCAAATAATTTTTTTTTAAGAACTCAATGACACATAGTAGTGGTTCTCAAGTCACAAATTAGAAACAGTAAACTAGAAATCCTAAGAGTTTCCAGCCATAAATGTCTTTCTAAAGAGATACGGATAGGCCTCTTTCATTAGATCAATTATCATTTGATCCCTCATGGCTTTTCAGGGTCTAGAAGAATTTAAACTGGGTAATATATAGCTGTAAGGGGAAACGAAACAATATGACACAGGCTGAAAGGAAAGAGAAGCTTTGAACAGCTTAGAACAAAAAGAATGAGAAATCTTGTGGAATAGTTCTTGTAAAACAATAAGTCAAGGAATATTTATAACAAATGCTGGAAAATGCATTGATTACAAATGTTGGATTTAGACTTCTGTTGGAACAGGAGTCCAGGTAACTCAAAACAAAAGAAAGTTATTCACAGTTATGGACCCCGAGAAGTCCAAAACCAAGGTGGTAGCAGGGTCGTCCTCTCTCTGAAACTTGTGGAGGACCCCTTCCTAGCCTCTTTGAGCTTCATGGTTGTTAGCAATCATTGGCATTCCCGGGCTCGCAGCTGTATAACTCCAGTCTCTGCCTTCATCATCACAAGAGTTCCCTGTGCCTTCTGTCTTTACATGGCTGTCTTATTATATGATATTATATTATATCGGATTAGGGGTTTGCCCCACTTCAGGACAACTTCTTAACTAATTACATCCATAACAACCCTATTTCTAAATAAGGACACATTCTGAAGACTGGAGGATAGGACTTCAACATATCTTGTTTGGGGGGAGGGGACACATTTCAACTCATAACGGTAACAGATGCAAAGTAGCATAAGGGAAATTTAGCAAAGCACAAAAATCCCAATGAAGAGGCAAAGATATACACAGACACACATACACACACACACACAAACATACTATATATATACATAAAGAGGAGAGTGAAAAAGTTGGCTTAGCTCAACATTCAGAAAACGAAGATCATGGCATCTGGTCCCATCACTTCATGGCAAATAGATGGGGAAACAGTGTCAGACTTTATTTTTCTGGACTCCAAAATCACTGCAGATAGTGACTGCAGCCATGAAATTAAAAGACGCTTGCTCCTTGGAAGGCAAGTTATGACCAACCTAGACAGCATGCTGAAAAGCAGAGACATTGCTTTGTCAACAAAGGTCTGTCTAGTCAAGGCTATGGTTTTTCCAGTGGTAATGTATGGATGTGAGAGTTGGACTATAAAGAAAGCTGAGAGCCAAAGAATTGATGCTTTTGAACTGTGGTGCTGGAGAAAACTCTTGAGAGTCCCTTGGACTGCAAGAAGATCCAACCAGTCCATCCTAAAGGAGATCCATCAGTCCTGGGTGTTCATTGGAAAGACTGATGTTGAAGCTGAAACTCAATACTTTGGCCACCTGAGGTGAAGAGCTGACTCATTTGAAAAGACCCTGATGCTGGGAAAGATTGAGGGCAGGTGGATAAGGGGACGACAGAGAATGAGATGGTTGGATGGCATCACCAACTCAATGGACATGGGTTTGGGTGGACTCCGGGAGTTGGTGATGGACAGGGAGGCCTGGCATGCTGTGGTTCATGCGGTCGCAAAGAGTTGGAAACAACTGAGCGACTGAACTGAACTGAACTGATATATATATATATATATATATATATAGTTCTCTAAATTTGGAAAGATGTAAAAATTTCCTATCTATATCATATATAGCTAGATCTCCAGATGTGTTCAAGTCTTAGTTCAATCAATGACTCTGCAGATAAACCCCAAAGTCAAAACTAACTTACAGTTGTGAGAATACAAATGGTCAAGCTCAAGAAATTACATTTTGCTGCCAAACATTTGAGCCATGTTTGGTTCGTTAAAGAAGAAACAAACAAACAAACAAACAAACAAAAAAAAAATATATATATATAGCAATAGCAAAAGCAAATAGAAAATCACTTGTCATAAAGACCTTTAAGTTCATTAACTATATGATGAAAAAAAAAATCAGAGGAACAACAATATTTGCTGTTTTTAAACATTAGCATTGTTTGCTTTTTAGGGAAAGAAAAGAATTGTAAAGGGAAAACATGTCTAAAATTCCAGACCAAAATAAATTTTGAGCTTCTCTCTTTAAATACATTTGTAAATTGTTAAACAAAGTTTGTCTTCTTGAATTCATACATAATGCTCAGACTTATTTATTTTCAAAATCAAATTAATAAGGGATTTAATGTATGTGGGTGTGTATATGTGTGTAAAATATATCAAAACTGTAAAATAAGAAATTCATTCTGTTGCAAGATTAAACAGAAAGGAAAATACAACAGCAAGAAAAGGGCCTTGAAATTTAGTCATATTCAAGAGCATTTCTAGTTTAAAAATGTCTTTATTAGAATTTAGAATAAGATACTTGATTGCCACATATCACCTACATAGAATACTATACTAAGAAATACATCTAAATGACTTGTACTAGCTTTAGATTCTGCTTTCTATAATTCATTTGTTAGTTTATATCTATAGAGTCTGAAGCAAGTTCCTCTAGTCATGAGCACTCAAGTATGCACAGCCAGCAATCTGGCCTTGAAAAAGCATAACAGCTTTAATGAGCAGGAAATCAATTAGGAATTTTGACACATGGTGATATGCTTAAACAATCAAGCCTGTCCTTAGCTAGGAGGCTCTGCTTTTAATATGACAATGAAATTGACTATGTCACTTCAACCTTCTAATGGCTTGGAGCAACACCATTCGATGCCCATCACCAACTCAATCTTTCTTTCTAGGGAAAGCATGTGGCTTCAGGCTGATTGGTATTCATGTTCTGGATCAGCTATAATTATATGGGTGTGATTTATTGGTTTTCTATCTATTGTTTTCTGTTTACACTGGAAATAACGCAATTTGTTTTCCTTCTGAAACTCCCAAAGGGAACTGCACTAAAGTGATGCGTGCTTAACTCATACAGATGATTCAAACTGTCAGTGACCAAAAAAGTCACTTGAATGCATAATTCATGACAGTGAATGAATTCCCCTTCCTCCCTAATTATTTGGTCTAGACTATTGTTAATATTGCTTTTCTCTACCTGTGATTCTACCATCTTATGTCTGAGGAAGATGCTCAGAAATATGGCAAGAAGTGGAAGAAATCAGTCTGGGAAGTTTTCAGTTGAGTAAGTAACCAAAAATGATGTGTCATGGTCAGATCAGTCAGAATTCTATAGGCGTTTTACAGTTTTTAAGATTCCTAAGAGAAATGGTAATATGTCTTGTCCTCTGAAGTAGAAATGCAGGCAGTCCACCAACACATGATCAAATCTGCTATTTATTCCCTACTCATTTGAGTCACATTTTTTCAGCACCCATGCTGGGTACCATCAATGTGGACAAGACAGAACATAAAATTCCTAGTTTTAGGGAGGACATGATCAATAAGAAATTCTTCGGTTCCTGCTTGCCTGCCCACCCCACCTCATCCGTTTTCTTATCCACTGTGTACTTGTCCTGCTTTTGAATTTACCAATCTTTACCCCAGTTTGATTTGTAAGCAAGCTCAATAAACATTTTTTATTTTAAAGGGCAGTGGTTTGGAGGTGAAATAGTACCTGTCTCACTGTCAACAGAAAACTATACCATTAAAAACTATATTATTTTTTTTTCTGATTACAAAACAATAAAAATCCCTTTCAATCCAAACTCTAAGAAAGTCATAGGAAAGCTTCATTTATTTCTTTTCAGATGTTGACTTTATCACATCTTCATTTTTTCACCTAATATAGAAGAATTATTTTCTCATATGCTGAATTATTTGAAAAAAAAAATCATCTTACTGATTGATAATTTCCCATGTATAATTTATTTAATCATTTTCCAATGATCACTCTAATGCAAAATGGTCAATTTTAAAACAACAGAGAAAATGGCTTCATTTTTATGTTATGGTTCTTTCAGTGAAAGGTAGAAAAAAATGGAGTACCTTCTCTCTTTTTTTTCAGTTGCATTTTTTTAAGCTATCATATAAATCAAGATACAATCCTTTTTTTTCTTCTCTTTCCTTAGCGTCTGTATAATGTCTGTTGAGGCCCACCTCTGACATTTATGATTGTAGATATAACACAGATGGCAGGAAAGAGACATTGGGCAGAAAGCTAGTTCCTATCTGCCCTGGGGAGCTAATTTGCTCTGTCTTCATAAAGGTAGGCCAAAGCTATGTAGCAAACACTTGTGTAAAGTTTAAGGTATGGCCTACATGGCATACAGAACATGGGAAAGTAAAAACTAATTACTAGGTGGCAAAAGAAAGAAAAAAGTAATGGGATTCAGGGCACACTACCAAATATGACACTTTGATATACTGAATGTCTTAAGCTAAAGGAATTTAAGAGAACAGCCGCAGAAGGTTATTCTGACATCCTCACCATCCGTATCCTTCTTCTCTCAAACAGGTCATAAAACTCTCCCAGGAGAGGTTTCCTCCCAATATCTGGAAAAAACACACATCCTTATCTCCGAAGACAAAGGGATGCCAAGAAGAATCCTAACAGACAAGCCTTGATAAGCCTTTCCCAGTTTGCAACAGTTACCTCATATTCCTTAACCTATCCTATTCCTCCACAGCCGTCCACTCTTCATCAAACCCAGCACAAAACACTCATGTCTAATGGTTTCTGTGGGTCTTCATTTCCTTACGAAGATTTCCATGTCATGTAAAAGTTACAGTAAATAAATGTGTATGCTTTTATCCTGTCATAATTGGTCTTTATGAGTTTAATTTTCAGACCGCACAAGGGACACTAATAAAGTTGAAGAAAATTTTATCATCTCTCACAAGAAAGAGAGAGAGTAAAGGAAGGAAGGAAGGGAAGGAAAGGAGAGAAAAGGGAAAAAGTAGAGGGGAACGAAGCACATGAGATAAGGTAGGTATCTGCCAGCTGTGACTCCAGAACTTACTTGCTGTGCGACATTGAATAAGAATTACTCTCAATTATCTTCCACAACCTCCACAGTCTTCAGTTTCCTTCTCTATATAATGAACACAATAACCATACCTATTGGATGGGTTACTTTGAAGGTTAAAGGACTAAAGTTAAATGCATAACAAAAGCATGATACATAATAAAAACAAGATGTATTCTAATTATTACTATCACTTCTATATTGGAAATGTTTATTTTAAAAATAAATTGGCTAGAGTGGACACTTCCTCTTTAAAGTGATACACCTGCACAATTATAGGCAAGTGACTGGACTACCTGACCAATCATATAAAACCTTTGAACGAACACCTCTCAGAGGCATCCATTGTCATTCTTGGAGGGTTACTTAGGTGCACTTGTTAAGAATGACATTTCCTGGAATCCATCATCTATATTTCCTGGTTCAGAATTGGGAGAGAGACACGAGATCCAAAATCGCTATTTTTAAACCTATTTCTAGGTGATCTTTATACAAGCTAAAGTTTGAGAAACTCTAACACATCTTCACCCAGAAAAATGTTTAAACAAAAATCTTCTAGTGAATATTGCATTAGTTGCTACAGCAAATTCAGAGTGATTGGTGTTTACAAAAATGTCATTGGACAGGGTGCATTCCAAATCAGCCCTGTGAATTATTTACAGAGGAGTGGGTATAGACTGAAGGATTTTTATATAATCTTTGCAACATTCCAAAACATTTTCTGAAATTACTAGGAAAGAGTTTTGTCAATCATAAACAAGTCGCCTACTTTCCCAAACACCACCACCCACTACATACACACATAGAATCAAGATCAGCTGCCTGGAAATGTCGTATTTTCTCCATCAATTGATATTGGTGGAGAAAAAAATTAAAAATGAGACATTCTAATTAAATTACTCTGCTTACTCTCATTCAGAAAATATCACTTACTTCATAAAGAATTTTAAAATAAATTCCTCTAGAAAGTGTATCTTTGAAAGAGAATTACAGAATCAAAATTGCAAAGCTATCAGTTTGGTTCAGTTGAGTCACTTAGTCGTGTCCAACTCTTTGCAACCCATGGACTGCAGCATACAAGGCTCCCTTGTCCATCACCAACTCCTGGAGCTTGCTCAAACTCATGTCCATCAAGTCAGTGATGCTATCCAACCATCTCATCCTCCTTTGTCCCCTTTTCCTGCCTTCAATCTTGTCCAGCATCAGGGTCTTTTCCAATAAGTCAGTTTTTCGCATCAGGTGGCCAAAGGATTGGAGCTTCAGCTTTAGCATCAGTCCTTCCAATGAATATTCAGGACTGATTTCCTTTAGTATGGACTGGTTGGATCTCCTTGCAGTCCAAGGGACTCTCAAGAGTCCTTTCCAACACCACAGCTCAAAGGCATCAGCTTTTCAGCACTCAGCTTTCTTTATAGTCCAAATCTTTTATACATACAGAACCACTATAAAAACCATAGCTTTGACTATACGGACCTTTGTCAGTAAAGTAATGTCTCTGCTTTTTAATATGCTGTCTAGGTTGGTCATAACTTTTCTTCCAAGGAGCAAGCATCTTTTAATTTCATGACTGCAGTCACCATCTGCAGTGATTTTGGAGCCTAAGAAAATAAAGTATGCCACGGTTTCCATTATTTCCCCATCTATTTCCCATGAAGTGATGGGACCAGATGCCATGATCTTAGTTTTCTGAATGTTGAGTTTTAAGCCAGCTTTTTCACTTTCCTCTTTCATCTTCATCAAGAGGCTCTTCAGTTTCTCTTCACTTCCTGCCATAAGGATGGTATCATCTGCATATCTGAGGTTATTGATATTTCTCCCTGCCTTCTTGATTCCAGCTTGTGCTTCATCCAACCTGGTATTTCGCATGATGTACTCTGCATATAAGTTAAATCAGCAGGATGACAATATACAGCCTTGACGTACTCCTTTCCCAATTTGGAACCAGTCTCCTGTTCCATGTCCAATTCTAACTTCCTGACCTGTATGCTTCCTGACCTGCATACAGATTTCTCAGGAGGCAGACTCAGTGGTCTGGTATTCCCATCTCTTTCAGAATTTTCCGCAGTTTGTTGTGATCCACACAGTCAAAGGCTTTGGCATCATCAACAAAGCAGAAGTAGATGTTTTTCTGGAATTCTGTTGCTTTTTTGATGATCCAACGTATGTTGGCAATTTGATCTTTGGTTCCTCTGCCTTTTCTAAATCCAGCTTGAACATCTCGAAGTTCACGGTTCATATACTGTTGAAGCCTGACTTGGAGAATTTTGAGCATTACTTTGCTAGCATGTGAGATGAATGCAGTTGTGCCATAGCTTGAACATTCTTTGGTATTGCCTTTCTTTGGAATTGGAACGAAAACTGACTTTTTCCAGTCCTATGGCCACTGCTGAGTTTTCCAAATTTGCTGGCATATTGAGTACAGCACTTTCACAGCATCATCTTTTAGGATTTGAAATAGCTCAACTGGAAGTCCATCACTTCCACTAATTTTGTTCATAGTGATGCTTCCTAGGGCCCACTTGACTTCGCATTCCAGAATGTCTGGCTCTAGGTGAGTGATCACACCATCATGGTTATGGATCATTAAGATCTTTTCTGTACAGTTCTGTGTATTCTTGCCACCTCTTCTAAATATCTTCTGCTTTTATTAGGTCCATACCATTTCTGTCCTTTATTGTGCCCATCTTTGCATGAAATTTTCCCTTGGTATCTCTAATATTCTTGAAGAGATCTCTAGTCTTTCCCATTCCATTATTATCCTCTATTTTTCACATTGATCACTGAGGACCGCTTTCTTATGTCTCCTTGCTATTCTTTGGACCTCTGCATTCAGATGAGTTTATTTTTCCTTTTCTCCTTTGCCTATCGCTTCTCTTTTTTTCTCATCTATTTTTAAGCCTCCTCAGAAAACGATTTTGCCTTTTGACATTTCTTTTTCTTGGGGATGGTTTTGATCACTGCCTCTTGTACAATGTCATGAACCTCCATCCATAGTTCTTCAGGCACTCTGTCTATCAGATCTAACCCCTTGAATCTATTTGTCACTTTCACTGTATAATCGTAAGAGATTTGATTTAGGTCCTATCTGAATGGTCTTTTCCCTATTTTCTTCAATTTAAGTCTGAATTTTACAATAAGGAGTTCATGATCTGAGCCACAGTCAGCTCCTGGTCTTGTTTTTGCTGACTGTATAGAGCTTCTCCATCTTCGGCTGCAAAGAATATAATCAATCTGATTTCAACATTGACCATCTGGTGATGGTCCATGTGTAGAGTTGTCTCTTGTGCTGTTGGAAGAGAGTTTGCTATGACCAATGCATTCTCTTGGAAAAACTCTATTAGCCTTAGCCATGCTTCATTTTGTACTCCAAGGCCATATTTGCCTGTTATTCTAGGTATCTCTTGACTTCTTACTTTTGCATTCCAGTCCCCTATGATGAAAAGGACATCTTTTTGGGGTATTAGTTCTAGAAGGTCTTATAGGTCATCGTAGAACCATTCAACTTCCACTTCTTCAGCATTAGTGGTTGGGGCATAGACTTGGATTACTGTGATATTGAATGGTTTGTCTTGCAAATGAACAGAGATCATTTTATCATTTTTGAGATTGCAAAGCTATACAGGACATTATAAAGACTTCAGCTTATCAGGGAGGAGCGAAGTTTCTCCCTCAACCTTCCTTGAGTTCTGTGGAGCTCAGTAATAAATTTTCTCTTATTACAGAATCTTGAGTTCTGTAATAAAATTGACACAAGACAGATTCAGTTCAGTTCAGTTCAGTCACACAGTCATGTCCAATGCTTTGCGACCCCATGAACCTCAGTACACCAGGCCTCCCTGTCCATCATCAACTTCCAGAGTCTATCCAAACTCATGTCCATTGAGTCAGTGATGCCTTCCAACCATCTCATCCTCTGTTGTCCCCTTCTCCTCCAGCCCTCAATCTTTCCCAGCACTAGGATCTTTTCAAATGAATCAGCTCTTCACATCAGGTGGCCAAAGTATTACAGTTTCAGCTTCAGCATCAGTCCTTCCAATGAACATCCAGAACTGATCTCCTTTAGGATGGACTGGTTGGATCTCCTTGCAGTCCAAGGGACTCTCAAGAGTCTTCTCCAACACCACAGTTCAAAAGCATCAATTCTTTGGTGCTCAGCTTTCTTTACAGTCCAACTCACATTCATAGATGACTAGTGGAAAAACCATAGCCTTGACAAGAAGGATCTTTCTTGACAAAGTAATGTCTCTGCTTTTTAATATGCTAAGTTGGTCATAACTCTCCTTCCAAGGAGGAAGCATCTTTTAATTTCATGGCTGCAGTCACCACCTGCAGTGATTTTTAAGCCCCCCCAAAATAAAGTCTGACACTGTTTCCCCATCTATTTGCCATGCAGTGATGAGACTGGATGCCATGATCTTCGTTTTCTGAATGTTGAGCTTTAAGCCAACTTTTTCACTCTCCTTTTTCACTTTCATCAAGAGGCTTTTCAGTTCCTCTTCACTTTCTGCCATAAGGGTGGTATCATCTGCATATCTGAGGTTATTGATATTTCTCCCAGCAATCTTAATTCCAGCTTGTGCTTCTTTCAGACCAGCGTTTCTCATGATGTAGTCTTCATATAAGTTAAATAAGCTGGGTGACAATATACAGCCTTGATGATTAACTGAAGAAAAAGAAGTTTAATTCCCTGAACAAGACAGGGCTCACAGAAATGAGACCTAAGATGTGGCCAAAGCAGGCAGCATTTATAGTATTATACAAAAAAAAAAAAAAAACAGTAAATTTGAGAGGAACTGACAAGACAGAGAAATGTTAGAAACAGGTTTGGCATGCTTAACTGGTAAGGAATTTCAGCAAATTTTGGCTTATGCAGTAACTTAGTAAAGAAGTTTCAAGGTCTGTTTACACAAACTTCGCAGCCCTTAATGCCTTTCCTGGTGATAAGGGTATCTTTCTACCTCCTGGTACATGAAGGGCATGTTTCACACGAGAGGCTTCTTTTCCCTACTTTCAGGGAAACAGAGAAGAGGATCAACGTCCCCTTTCATCAGTTGCTTCTTAAGGATCTTTAACTCAATCAATATGCCATTGAGGGATATTTTGGGACTGTGCTCCAAAAGCGTGTCAGTTAGTACTGTGTAGTGGCTACTACTTGGGCTCAGCCATCAGATTGCCTTCCAGATGCTAGTCTTGTCACCACTGGACCCAGGCTGGTGACCTCACTGTGCCTTGATTTCTCAGTTGTAATGTGGGGCTGACTATTCTCCTGTCTCACAGGGCCATGCTAAGGCCATAAGTATTCAGTGTGTCTAACATGCATAGAATATCTCTGACAAACACTAAGTACTGAGAAGATGTTCATTATTATCATTTTTTTTATTGCTCCAACAATCTCATCTTACTGCTATGAAAACTAAGTAAAGCTAAACAATTTACCCAGGTCACACAAGAGGAAAGCCAGAACCAAGACCTAGTATTCCAAACTTGACATATATCTTTTCCCAGTACCCTGCTGAATGGTCAGAAGATAATTCTGTTTTTATTGATTCATACTTAAACCTCACTCATTGCCCTAAAACCTATAAATTACCAAATGAACTGTTAAAAATAATTTTGCTTCCTCATGATATGTCTAAAAATTGTCACCACGGTAGTGACTCTGCTCTTGAAAAAAATGATTTCTTCAATAATCTAGTTCAGAAGAGAATTTTGCAAATCTCATATGCAAAGCTCATTTAGAGCTATGAAAGCACATATTGATATTATTGAAATATGGAATCTAAGAAATCAATCATGGCAAATGAATTGTGGTGTCACCTTGCTGTGGCTCGTAACTGTGTTCTCTTCATGTATGCTAATTGCTTGATCACCTATTGTAGCACAGCCTTAATTTTATTCATAGTTTTTGTTTTTTTTTTTTCTTTTTCTTTTCTCCAGGAAATGTATGGATGGCTCTAGCATGAATTTCCTTCTCTTGTGAAATCCCTGAGATCAACAATCCATTTAATTATTTTTAGTAATGATTTTGGTGAATGCATTAGACATTCTGCTATTTTACAACTCACTGTGGATGTGGATGTTTTGCTAGTGTTAAGTTTGAACATGGTACCAAGGGGTCTCTTCTTTTAGCACCTAAAAGACACCTTGGGGATTTGCTGAGATGATTTTCAGGTTTGTTTCCCTATTCCAAAACAGATTGTGTGTCTTCTTCTCTATTTTAGCCTGTGGGTTGCAACCTAAAGAGAACCAGAGGTTGACCTCTTGGCCAACCTGATAAAGCAAATGGGAATGTGTTTTAGATATTTTTCCCTCATCCTGATTCCCTCTTCATGCTTCATTTTAGTTCCTTCCATTTCACTGACCCACTAGGCCTTTTATTTCCTCAACAGATACCACTACTTTTCCCTTAATTCCTAATACACACAATGACTTTTTTTTTCTATCTCTATGAATTATTCACTTAGAGTTAAAATAGATAATAAGGCTAATTAAATAATATTATAAAGCATTTAGAACAGTGCCTAACACATAGTAAATAGGTATACTGCTTATTAAATAAAAATAAATTATTAAACTAATTTATTTTACACATCTAAAAATAAATTATTAAACTAATTTATTTTATGTAAATTTTTTCTTAAGAAGGAATTTTATTTCTTTTTCCTGTCTAAATTTTAGATTACAAGAAGCTTTAATAAACAGCCTAAAGGGTAAGAATTTTTATACTGAGAACTTAAAGCGGACATTTTGATAATCCTTAAAACACATTTATAGCAGCTATTTTACTCCACTATTTTAGTCCAGGATTATACCCTGAAGGATGCAACAAAAAAATGTACAACATTAAAGAAGTGACACTTCCCAATCTGTTCACTGCACTGTGCCACTGTTAGACTACTAATTTCTGTACTGACCAGGCCCCACTAACCAGTAAGCAGTAGCATCTGCACAAGTCAGGGTCTGGCAACCAACTAGGCTAAGGGCCAAATAAGCTTACCAGACCACCCACCCATAGTTCAGTTCAGTTCAGTCGCTCAGTCGTGTCCGCCTCTTTGCAACCCCATGAATCGCAGCACGCCAGGCCTCCCTGTTCACCACCATCTTTCGGAGTTCACTCAGACTCACATCCATCGAGTCAGTGATGCCATCCAGCCATCTCATCCTCGGTC
>SJYT01054727.1:137942-169082 GCA_006410635.1 Cephalophus harveyi | reverse complement strand
TAGTTGGAGCATTCTTTTGCATTGCCTTTCTTTGGAATTGGAATGAAAACTGACCTTTTCCAGTCCTGTGGCCACTGTTCACCCATAGTTAACCTGTCACAATGGAAGTACACAGGCAGCCCTCTTAGGGAGCATATAACTTGGGTGATGAGAGGGGAGTGCATTACTGAGATGCATAGGATATCTCCTACAGAAGGCCACTTCTCTAAGGTTGAGAAAGGTAACTAACCTACTACATCTATGAAAAGACAAAGTGCAACCTAGACAAAATGAGCTGTCAGAAGAACAGGCTCCAAATAAAGGAACAAGATAAAACCTTAGAAGAAGAGCTCAATGAAGTGGACATAGGCAATCTACCTGAGAAAGAGTTCAGAATAATGATCATAGAGATAATCAAAGAACTCAGGAGGAGAATGGATACATAGAGTGAGAAGTTAGAGGTTTTTAACAAAAAGTTAGAAAACACAAAGAACAACCAAAGAGAGATGAAGAATACAGTACCTGCAATGAAAGATACACTGGAAGGAATCAACAGTAGACTGAAAGGTACAGAAGAAGAGATTAGCGAGATGGAAGACAGAGTAGTAGAAATCACTGCCATAAAGAAGAGAAAAGAATGAAAAGAAATGAGGACAGTTTAAGAGATCTCTGCGACAACATCAAACATATTAACATTCACTTTACAGCAGTCCCACTAGGAGGAGAGAGAGGGCAAGGGCCTGAGAACATGTTTAAAGACATAATAGGTGAGAATTTCCCTAACCTGGGAAAGGAAACAGTCAGCCAGTTCCAGGAAGTGCAGAGATTCCCTTACAGGATTACCCCAAAGAGGAACACACAAAGACACATTATAATTATAACACAAAAATTTAAAGAGAATTTTAAAAGCAGCAAGAGAAAAGCAACAAATAACAAACCAACTCCCATAAGACCATCACCTGAATTTTCAGCAGAAGCTACAAGCCAGAAGGGAGTGGTATGACATATTTAAAGTGACAGAAGGGAAGAGTCTACAACCAAGAATACTCTACCCAGCTCTCATTGAGAGTTGATGGAGAAACCAAAAGTGCTACAGGCAAGAAAAACTAAGAGTTCAGCACCACCAATCCAGCCTTACAACAAATGTTAAAGGAACTTCTCTAGGTGAAAAAGAAAAGGCCACAACTATAAACGAGAAAATCACAAAGTGAAAAAGCTCATTAGTAAAGGCAAACATACAGTAAAGGTAGAAAACCAGGCACACATAAAGCTAATAGAGAGGTTAAAAGACAAAAGTAGTAAACTCATCTATATCCAAAATAAAGAGTTAAGGGATACACAAAACAATCAGTTGTACAATATGACATCAAAAACAGTAATCATGAGGGGAGGAGAGTACAAATGCAGGGTTTAAAAAATGCATTTGAAATTAAGAGATCAGCAAGTTAAGATAACCGTATATATATTAGGATATGATTATATCATAGAATCATATAATGAATGAACTGCTATACAAAAATTTCTGGTTTTAATGGAGCCTGATAACTGAAACCTTACAAGACTTGCCTTCTCCCCTATCCCTGCTGTCTTAAATAATTGAGGATGAACTAAGTAATTCTTATAAAACTCTCATGCTTATCTACATGTGACATGGACGCAAACAGCAATGAAATCCTGTGTCTAATAGGGGCATAAATTTACTATGATAGGATTCATCATCTCAATGACAGTCATCTTATTAAAACAGAATCATATGCCCTCACATATAGGAATTTCTTTAGGTTTTAGATGGTTTCCTTCATCTGTTTGTCTCTTCCATCTCAGGAATAGAAATAGAAAATAGAAAAAGTATCATCAACTACAGTCTACAGTGAAATTGTCATAGTCTGGTCACTCAAATGTCTTATCAACAGAAATATTACCATCCCAACTTCCTTTTCTTCAGATGAAACAAGAACGAAGGGAAACTACTGCCATGAGTTCACAGACTATCTCCACCATCTTCTCTGCCAATCCACACATTTCACATCCTCTATCCAGGTGAGGAGACTCTGCAGTCTCTGAGAAGCTTTCAGTGAAGAGCCTCAACCACACTGAACATTTCCTTACTTTGTACCAGCTGCTCACCTGCCCAAGCTGGTTCAGAGGAATGGCCTAAGCTGAGGGTAGGAAGGCTGGCTGTCAATAACTAATTGCTCACATAAGAAATATACAGTCCTTCTGCAATTACATGAATCCTCAGTTAAATTAGGATACATTTAGTCCCAGGAGTTGTTTGGA
Organism: Cephalophus harveyi; assembly: GCA_006410635.1. Taxonomy (NCBI): domain Eukaryota; kingdom Metazoa; phylum Chordata; class Mammalia; order Artiodactyla; family Bovidae; genus Cephalophus; species Cephalophus harveyi. The sequence continues at coordinate 166,823 of SJYT01054727.1, read as the reverse complement.
GGAAACTTTCTTATGTCAAGATAAGACTCAAATACAATATTTCTTGACTGGATTTAAATATAATTCACATCTATTAGTTTCAATGTTCAAGTCACTGAATGTTAGAATGGCAGGAACACTGAAAGACATCTAGAGAAACAGCATCTTCATTATATAGATTAGAAATACTAAACTTAAAAGAACAAATACATTTCCTTGCATTCTACCATAAGCTAGTGGCAAATGCAGTCAGTATTAAAAATACATTCTTTGTATAAAGAAGCTTTAGATCTGGAGATGAGGCTCTGTCAAGAATTTAGCTAAGCTACTACATGTTATTGTTGCTTTGACAGCCATTTTATTTGATCAAAAGTTACAGTATATAAGGTCCTTAAATTGACACCACACTCCATATAAGCCCACACCCTAGACAACAGCTCAGAGAGTCAAAAGCAAATCTAAGTCCCTGATATGAGCTTCCCAATAGCCTTTGTGATCACAGTCTCCCCAACCTCCCAGCAACTTCCCCTGATATTCCAAAGACCCCCAAGGAGCTCACCAAAAGCCCACTCTTGGTTTGAATGACCAATCTGGCCTTAGCACAAGAGTCCCAAATCACTCCACTTGTGGACCCTAATAAAGGCATGTGCCCCAGGTCCTATCTCTCTGTCTGCACTTTGCCTTGAACTCCCCATGCAGCCCCTCATGGTGTGCTGGGTACTTCCTCCAGGCCATGTGAGGAATCAACATCTCTATTTCAATGTCTCTGTGATCTGCTGTTGAACTGCAGTTCATCACCCAGTACCCTGCATGCCACTTAACAAGTGTTACTATGACAGATACATTACACAGTCTTTCCTTGAATTTTCATCATCATTTAGTTCAAAAAATAGTTGTGAAAATTGACCATCCTATGCTTTTCACCTGTGAACTAGGGATATAAAAGTAATTATAACAATTCTTTTCCTTTAGTCTGTAAGATACTAACAGAGGAGTGAAGTTACAGTATATAAAGTGCTGTGTGTATGTGTCTAAGTGCTATAATTAAACAAACATACACAGTATTTCAGGGATAGTATAAAGGGAAGAATTACTTCCACCTGTCTGAGTTCAAGGTAAAATTTAAATGGAAGATATTTGAGTTGAACCTTGAAGGAGAAATAAGAGGACTTTCTATGTAGTGAAAATTTTGAGCCTGTAACTTAAATTTCAGAAAGGACCTGTGGTAGGCAGAATAATGACTGCTCCAAGGATGTCCACATACTACTCCCCAGAACCTGTGAGTTAAAGTATTACATTACATGGCAAACGGGAATTAAGGCTGTTGGCAGAATTAAGGTTGCTTATCAGCTGACCTTACAACAGAGAGATGATCTGAAGTTACCCAGGTAGGCCCAATGTGATTACAGGGGTCTTTAAAGATGCAAGAGGGAGGCACAGGAGGTGCGAATGGTATGATGTGAGAACTCAGCCTGTCACTGCTGAAACTGAAGATGGAGGAAAGAGAACATGAGCTAAGGAAAGCAGGAGGCCCCTAGAAGCTGGAAACGCCAAGTAAACAAATTCTCCCATAGGGCTTCCAGAAAGGAATTCTATGTAGTGAAAATTTTGAGCCTGTAACTTAAATTTCAGAAAGGACCTGTGGTAGGCAGAATAATGACTGCTCCAAGGATGTCCACATACTACTCCCCAGAACCTGTGAGTTAAAGTATTACATTACATGGCAAACGGGAATTAAGGCTGTTGGCAGAATTAAGGTTGCTAATCAGCTGACCTACAACAGAGAGATGATCTGAAGTTATCCAGGTAGGCCCAATGTGATTACAGGGGTCCTTAAAGATGCAAGAGGGAGGCACAGGAGGTGCGAATGGTATGATGTGATAACTCAGCCTGTCATTGCTGAAACTGAAGATGGAGGAAAGAGAACATGAGCTAAGGAAAGCAGGAGGCCCCTAGAAGCTGGAAACACCAAGTAAACAAATTCTCCCATAGGGCTTCCAGAAAGGAGTGTAGCTCTGCTGAAACCTTGATTTTAGCCCTGTGAGACCCATGTTAGATTTCTGACCTACAGAATCATAAGATAATAAATCCATGATGTTTGAAGCCACTGAGTTTGTGGTGATATGTTATGGCAGCAAGAGAATACTAACTCAGGATTGAAATATCAGTCACATCCTCCTTGCAGTGCCACTTGTGCAGAAATTATTCCTGTGCAGAGAGAATAAAGAAGAAAAGCAAAAGTGCTCTTTCGTTTTTAGGTTTCCTCTCTGTTGACCTAAGCTTTTCCCCACTCGGGTTAAAGCTCCACGGTAAACACTGCATTTCCCTTTCCTTTGGCAATGGAAGTACCCTGCCAGGTGGATAGACTAAATAATGTCTCTGTGGAATTTTCCAGCTACAGGCTTTGCTCTCACTCAGACAGACTCTAACAGCTATCTCAGAGGCTGAAAGGACTGCATGAGACCACCCTAGACGTCTGCACTCCTTCGTTCCTTCAGGCCCAGAGTACCGGCTGCACAACACCCACTGTTTGACTGGTTTCTATCTCCCTGCCATTTATTGTTCTCTGGAAGTCTGCATTCCCCAGCTTCTCACTCCTGTCTGTGTATTCAGCCATTGCTTCAATGTGGCTCCTAGGGTGGATCTGTTACAGCCTAGGTTCCCCAAAAAACCTCGGCTTGAGTGCAGGTAGCAACCCCAGGGAACAGGAGTTGGAGGCTAGGGAGAATGAAGCAGGGCAGGTGGGAAAGCCACCACAAGGGTGCAGGACCACGCTATTGCCACCACGGATAGCGAGCCTCAGTCCCCATGAGGACCCAGAGGCAGGAGTGCTCGCCTCCCAGGTTTGTGCAGGCTGCCTAGGGCCCACAGAAGTACCACGAGGTCACAGAGATGCCCTTGAACACAATGTGAGCTAGCCAGTGATCCTGCTGAGGCCAGGAGCCCTCAAGTCGCACCCACTTGCAGCTGGCTGCCTCAGCAACAGCTCAAGTAAAGAGCAAGGCTGAGAGAATGCGAGGCAGGCAGTGAGTTGTCCCATACAGGAGACCAACAGCTTTCTGACTGTGGAGCCTCAATTCACCCAGACCCCCAGACCTTCATTTTCCCAATTTGCCCAATTCTCCCAGATCAGGGTCCCAGCTCTATTTTTAGCACCACCAAAAACCATGGCCTCAGAGCTTCCTGAAGGCCTTCTCCAACCATGGCTGTCAGCTAGGTCCCCAGATCCCCCCCACAAAAAACCCAGTAGACAGGGTCCCAGACCATCAGATCTGAAAGTACTGTTTGCTAGTCATTCAAAGTGTGTCCTGCTCACAAGAATAGATTCACAGTCTTCTAAGGTACCCACTGCCTCTCAGTCATGAAAAGGATAAAAATCATTGTCTTTCAATACAATAAGCAGATAAATAAAGCTTGATATTTTTCAATGGGTACTTTCACAATATTGCATTTTTCTGTTTACTTACAGTGTTCTTAACAAGAATTTGGTAATTCTAATGCCACAAAGGAGAGTCAAATGGTATGGTGTGCTAGCTCAAAGCTGGTAGCTCCTCTGAGCCTTACTGAAATAATCAAGCAAGTCCAATCTGAAAGATCAATTTTAACATCTTTTCCCTAAACAATCTTTGTATCTAGGTAACATTTAAGGGTCTTAGTAAAAGCTAACAGCAGGGAATGCAGAGTTAATGTAAGCTTGGTGATTTAGAGCCCTTCAAATGAGCAGTCCATTTGAACTGAATTCCATGACCATCATCTTATTTGAAAAAAAAAAAAAACTTTGTTCACTCAAAGTCCCCTTGGAGGGTTTCTCCACCAATGCCTTGAGCAGCATCCTCTGGCACTGAAACGGTGGTAGGGCTCCTGGCTCCTCATGAGAGCCTGCTGCCATCCACCGCCTTTGATCTAACCAGTCATGCCAGACCATGTGCAAAGCTGCTATGCTAATTTCTCTCCTCAGAGCATTCTCTGTCCCTGGTGGCAGGCACCACGCAATGTTCAGAAGTGTTTTCTTTAACTGGCACACGAAGCTCAAAAGATCCCTGTTAATTGCATGGTACATATTGATTACCCTTGCTTCTGGAGTTCATGATTTTGCATACTGCAAAGCAACCTGGGTACATCCTCACTCCTCACAAAGAACCAACCTCTCTTGCATTTTTGGGTTCATTTTTCTTCTTCCCTTCCCTCCTTCTTCTTCCTTTCTCTCTTTTTTTCATACACACCTCTTACACAAATATACAAAACTCGCAATGTTCTTTCCCTCTTCCTCAGAAATGAAAAACTTCCTAGTGATTAAGAGAAGTCTATTTAAAAAGCAGACATTGGGTTCATCTTATATACTTAAGTGTCATTTTAAAAAGTCATCAAGCATTAAACTGGACTCCATTTTTAAATACATGTTTTAGAGAGAAAAAAGAATTATTACTTATCAATTAATTAGCTACCTGGTATATTAAAGAAGAGTGGTGGAACATTCACATATAAATCTATAAAGGAAAAATCCTTGGAGAGCTCATGTGCTGTGTAATTAGAGTTAATTAACACATTTGCTAATTGACTATTATTTAGCACTCCAGCTGCTGAGAAAAATCCATAGGCCCATTAAATATTAATTAGCAAAAGTCTATTGTTTGATCCTGTCAGATTTGTATTGATGACACTTTTTTTACAAGCACAGCTTTGTTAGGCAGGGTACATAGTAATACACAGTAGCTAGCTACTGAAGAACAAGAAAATGAGAATCTCATAACATACAAGCCCTGTGTTTCAATCTTTTTTTTTTCTCCTTCAACTGATTACATTGTCAAAAATACTAAAAATGAATTATTTATCTGTGTCTGCATAGCTACCTACAATCTCAAGATTTATGTGATTACTGTTACTTCAAATTCTTGGTGTTTACTGGACAGTCTATGTTACATACCTTTTAGAAAACTAAAGGAAAACTTACAATTGTAGAAACAAATGCTCTCCATAACTTTTTTAAAAAGTTTTATTGAGATATAGTTCACATCCCATATAGTTCACTAAAGTGCACACTTTAGTGGCTTTTGGTATATTACACAATTTTTAATATTTAATGCAATTTTTTTAATATATTTGTTAAATATATAAAACACAAAATTTGCCAATTAAGCCATTTTGAATGTCATATTCAGTTGCATTAACTACATTCACAACGTTGTACAGCCTCTCATAGCTTTCATTAGATTGATTTGTTAAGCTAAAACAAATAGACTGCTGGTTATTTCTTCAGCAAAAATGGGTTTATTTGGAATCAACAATGAATTGGAATTCCTGATTTGCAACCATGGTGAGTCACATGCAAATTCCCAGCAAAGATGGCAAGGAGAACTCTTTTATAAAGGGGAAAAGGAAGTTAGGAGGGCTCCAATTAATGAAGTCAATGGCTTTTCATTGGTTGAACTGTTGCCAGGAAGAAAGAGGAGTCATTGTTCTTCCTGTTGGGTTCTGCCATCTTCACATAGCATGAGAGCCCCTCTCCCCCTGCTGGTTGCCCCACTCAATTCAACTTAGACTTCTGTGTTTTCATTTTCAACTGAGATTTCTCTTTATTAATTTGCAACTGAGATTTCTGTTTACTATTTTTTTTAGTTTTAAGTTTCCTTGTGACTAAAGACACAGTCTGAGGACAGATCCATCTGCTCTTCCTACTCTCAAAAGCTGAGCTTTCACGTGGCTAAAACATCTCACTGCTGAATCAGCAGCAGTGACTCCCATGAAAACTACTCTCTGATTGGAAGTCACTTGGTGCTGCACCTATCCTCCTTTTCTCCTTTCTTGGTTAACTCTGCCTCCAATGACCCCATTTGGCCAAGCAACTGTACGGAACAAGAGCCATGGGCCCTTTATCCAGACTCCAGGCAGGAGTCCTCCTGGCAGTTCCAGTCTGGTCAAAGTCCAGCTATCCCTAGACCTCGTTGGATAAAAACCACTTTTCTCCCCTACCACTTGTCACGCAAAACTCATCCTCATCCTTTTTCCAGAGGAAATCCACAAAGACAACAAGTCCATCAAAGTGATCACAAATGATCACAAGCCCATCAAATATCACAAATTGATCACAAACTTAATCTATGTATTCCTTGCACAGAAGTCCCGCACAGATTCCCCAGGTAATTAACTTTATGAAAAACTCCTTTGTCATCCTTCAGAAATCCTGGAAATACCAAAAATAGGATGCAGAAAATCTGGCACTTTTCACACAACTCTATTGACAAGTTTAACTTGTATTAAAACAATATCTAGCAAAATCAGTTTTGTAGTTATAATATAAGGGTCCCTTGGACAGAAAAGAGATCAAACCAGTCAATCTTAAGGGAAATCAATCCAAAATACTTACTGGAAGGACTGATGCTGATGCTGAAATTCCAGTATTTTGGTCACCGGATGCAAACAGCAAGTCATTGGAAAAGTCCCAGATGCTGGGAAAGATCAAGGGCAGAAAGAGAAGAGGGCTCAGAGGATAAGATGACTGGATAGCATCACTGATGCAATGGCCCTGAACTTGGGCAAACTCCGGGAGATGGTGAGGGAAAGGGAGGCCTGGCATGCTGCAGTTCATGGGGTTGCAAAGAGTCGGACACAACCGGGCAAATGAACAACAAGTTATAATATGAAGCTGAAATAGTAATTAATGGTTATTTTTAAACTATGGAAACTTTCTGTCAGGCACTAAAGTGTTTCATATTATATCTCACTTAATCGCAAGAGTTGCAGAAGCTATGTATTATGATATAGCTGTTAGGAGCTTTGGGGCCACACCAGACCTGAGTTTGATTTCACATTTTTCTATTTAACAGCTATTGTCCTACAAAATGTTTACTAGGGAATGCAACTTGGTGCTTCCTAGAAATGATAGGCAAAAGGTGGGGAACACAGTCCCCATTCTAGCAACATTCTACAGAGAAGTCTGCTTAAGCAATGGGGCGGAGAAGGCAATGGCACCCCACTCCAGTACTCTTGCCTGGAAAATCCCATGGACGGAGGAGCCTGGTGGGCTGCAGTCCATGGATGGGGTCACGAAGAGTTGGACTTTACTGAGCGACTTCACTTTCACTTTTCACTTTCATGCACTGAAGAAGGAAATGGCAACCCACTCCAGTGTTCTTGCCCAGGGACAGGGGAGCCTGGTGGACTGCCATCCATGGGGTCGCACAGAGTCGGACACGACTGAAGCAACTTAGCAGCAGCAGCAGCAGCAGTTGGGCATCTATGGGGTTATGTTCCAGGAGATGAACTTATGCAAAGTTATAAATAAACTTAGGGAAACATGAGAGCAACTTTACACTGGGGAATAAACATGTTGGTTCATGTCTAAATAATCTGAGTTCAAGGCCATCTGTTTAGAGAAGTGTCAGGAAATGCCATTTGCACACTTCCCTAATACCTAAAGTTCCCGGTCCTGTGAGAAATTGAGTTTTATAAACTGCCTCCCTTGCTTGGGAAAAGAGAAGCTTCTAGGCCCAGCTTGCTTATTAGGAAAACAAAAACAAAACACCAAAAGAGGTCCCAGGGCCACCCATCAGACAATCCTGACTGTCCTATAGCTGGGTAACCTCAGGTCAGTTTTTAACCTTCTACACCTCAATCTGTTCATCGTTCACATGGACCTAACATAGTACTTTCCTGTAAGAGTTGTGGGAATAAAATGACATATGTAAAGCACTTGGTCCCGAGTTAACCCCCAGACAACGACATTATATGCTTCTATAATCAGACTGGAGAGTCAGTTGGTAATTCCTGCCATCTATAGTCTAAGCCGTTTACCTTGTTTTATTTTTATCCATGGCTTCTGACAACATATTATTCATATTTTATTATATTCTTCCCCCTTCTACTAGGCTATAGAGTTCATGAAACCTCTACTCTATTTTGAGCACCTAGAACAAAACCTGTCACGTAATTAGTGCACAATACATCTTTGATTAATGACTGAATGAATTTTATATGCCCAGTACTGGTAAGCCAAAGTTATGAAATTATTTATTTTGTCATTATGGAAATATCAATATTCCCTTTCCCTTCATTTTGTTGCCAAGAAAGGAGGGCAGTGAAGAAGGGTAAAATGATAAACTTATTCTGCATTCCGGCTGTTTATATATTTTTAGCCAGCTTTGTTGATGGGAAAGTTAAACTGAGGAAGCTAAATTCCATATGGTAAGGTAGGGATGAGCTTAAATTAGTAAAAGATTTTAAGACATTTAGTAAAATTTCTGCAAGGAAATCCTACAAAGTTCTTATTAACTTAGAAGATTAGAACTAGGGATCTCTTTTGGGGGTCCAATTGCCTAAGCTCATGGTATGCTCAAAAGTGGTTGATACACAGATAGTAAGAAAGACAATACTGCAAAACCAGGCCCCATGTACCATAGATCATTTGATTGATTGCTAATTGGAACTCCTAATGGATAGATGTGACAATAAAGTTTGGTTTTAAAACTGTGACTAGTATTTAGGTCTCTAAAAACGTAATTAAGAAAAAAACAAAACATGGAAAGGGTTGATTCTACCCTTTAGGGTTAGAGTAAGACTATCATAAATACAAGCAAGATAAAAATTTTTTTTCATAAAACATGTATTTCGGCATTTTATGAGACCACGGGCTAATCAGAACCCCTATCTTCCCAATCTTTCATGAAATTTTACTTAAGAAAGTGTTAATATAATCTCCATATAATTGTGCATGAAAGTGAAAGTCACTTAGTCATGTCCGCTCCTTGTGACCCCACGGACTATTCAGTCCATGGAATTCTCCAGGTCAGAATACTGGAGTGCATAGCCTTTCCCTTCTCCAGGGGATCTTCGCAACCCAGGGACGGAACTCAAGTCTCCTGCACTGCAGGCGGATTCTTTGCCAACTCAGCTATGGGGGAAGACCTATAATTGTGCATACAGTGCTTAAATAGCAAATCAGCAAGATGAATGGGTGAAATTTCAAATCCTATTTGAGACTGGAGGCAGGGTGAATGAATGGAAAGTGGGACAGAATTGCTTTGAGGGTAAGGATCATTCCTGAGAGACCTCTCCCTCTCTTTAATCATGAATGATACTTTCTAATGGCTTCACGTGATTCAGGATCACTAAGGAAATATTAAACAGAAGTATGTATTATTATCTGAAGATTATAAAGAGCAAAGGCATGTTCATGAATCAAAATATTGTATATAATGAAAATATAAATGCCCTACCACCCCTCAAAATCCACTTAGAATAAATATAAATAAATAAATAAATCTGCTAAAAATGTCAAGAGCTTACAGTGAAGGTTTGGTTCAGAGGTAATGCTAAGATTTCTACCTCAATCAGAATGCCACACAGCCTAAAAGGTTGGTGACAATGCCCCATGAAGCAGCCTGGGTCCCGAAACCTCTCCTGGGTGGAGGGTCTGACAGCTGAAACTCATCATCCCAGCTTCTGTTATCACTGATTTAGGTCACAAACACCATCAGCTGAATGAGAAACACTTCAGGTTTCTGTCCAAGACAGAACAGTGAGCCAAACCATTCTCCATGCCAGAATTCCTCCAGGAGTGGTTCTACTGTCTGTTCATCTTCTCAGCAGCCCAAATATTCTCACACATCTCCTGCCATTCAGAGAATATTCATCTCTCTAGCAATATCAAATGGACCAGAATCAATTGATGACCTCCTCATTCTTCCTTCTTCTTCCCCATCTCCCTCCCTTCCCTTGAGTCTAAAGTAGAGAGGAGTGAAAGGAACGCCTACATGTCCACTGAGACAGACATGGGCCATTGTCCATCTCAGAGTAACCTGGGTAGCAACAACCTTAGAAAAAGAAAGTTAATAAAACCTGAAAATAGATTAAATGCAATTCTATTCATACCCATACCATGTTGGTTATATAGCAACCTCATGCAACCACCACTAAGGAAAGAAAAGAACAAAAAGATAGACATTATGTAAGAAAGTAGTCTACTGCTGCTAAGTCGCTTCAGTCATGTCCAACTCTGTGCGACCCCATAGACAGCAGCCCAGCAGGCTCCCCCGTCCCTGGGATTCTCCAGGCAAGAACACTGGAGTGGGTTGCCATTTCCTTCTCCAACGCATGAAAGTGAAAAGTGAAAGTGAAGTCGCTCGGTTGTGTCCTACTCTTCGTGACCCCATGGACTGCAGCCCACCAGGCTCCTCCATCCATGGGATTTTCCAGGCAAGAGTACTGGAGTGGGGTGCCATGGATAGAAAAATACAGGCCCAGAGAACACTGCCATGTAACATCTATGTTGACTGCTGTGACTCCACTCAAATTAACTGTAACTTATTTATAACTGTAAATATCCTTCATGAAAGATGAATGGATAAACAAACTGTGGTGCATCCAGACAATGGAATATTATTCAGTGCTAAAAAGAAATAAGCTATGAAACCATGAAAAGACATGGAAGAACTTTAAATGCATATTTCAGTGAGAGAAGTCATTCTGAAAAGGTTACATAATGAATGAATCCAATGATACGACATTCTGGAAAAGGCAAAAGTATGGAGGCAATAAAAATATCAAAAGTTTCTGGAGACTAAGGAGGAGGGAGGGATGGATTAGCAGAGCACAGAGAATTTTTAGCTTGATAAAAATATTCTGTATGATAATCGTGTATACTTGTCATGATACATTTGTCCAAACCCAAAGAATGCACACTTAAGAGTGAGCCCTAATAAAAATTATGGGCTTTGGGTGATTATGACGTATCAGTGTGGATTCATCAGTTTTCACAAATGTACTGCGCTGGTGGAAGAAGACAATAGCAAGGAGGCTATGCATGTGTGGGTGTGGACGAGAAATCTCTATACCTTCTCTTCAATTTTGTGGCGAATCTAAAACTGCCGTAAAAAATAAAGTCTATTAAAAATAATAAAAAAACAGAGGCTTCCCTGATGACTCAGTGGTAAAAATCCACCTGTCAATGCAGTTCAATCCCTGATCCGGGAAGATCCCATATGCCGCAGAGCGTCTAAGCCCATGCACCACAAATATTGAGCCTGTGCTCTAGAGCCTGGTGGTGGTGGGTCCAAGTTGTGACCCCTTGGACTGCAGCCTGCCAGGCTCCTCTCTCCATGGAATTCTCGAGGCAAGAATACTGGAGTGGGTTGCCATTTCCTTCTCCATCTAGAGCCTGGGAACTGCAACTACTGAGCCTACGTGCAGCAGTGACTGAAGCCCTCACGCCTAGAGCCCGTGCTCTACAGCAAGAGAAGCCACTGCAATGAGAAGCCACGTGCTCCAACTGGAGAGCAAACCCCACTTGCCGCAGCTAGAGAAAAGCCCACACGGCAGTGAAGACACTGTTTAGTCGCTAAGTCGAGTCTGACCTACTGTGATCCCATAGACTACAGCCCATCAGGCTCCTTGTCCATGGGATTTCCCAAGAATACTGGAGTCTGTTGCCATTTCATTCTCCAGGGATGAAGACTTAGCACAGCCTAAAATAAAAAAACAATAAAATTATTTTTTTTTAATATATCCTTTATGATACACAGGCTCTGTGGAAGACAAAAACTGTCATCCTTTTTTCTGTATAGTTAGCAATGTAAGAAGCAATAACTGTAGAATTGGTCTTAGAAGGAACTCTCCTGGCCACCAGACTAAGGCCATGCTTCTCTCTGCAGTGTCCACTGACAGTCACAAAATCACAGTAGGTGCTAGAAAGCTTTCTAGAATAAACACTTAAAACTGAGCACAACTGATGCTGAGGCCTGTAGAGCAGTCTAAGGAGACCCTGAAAAAGAAGAGATATTAAAGGAGGAGCAATGGGGATCCCTGAAAGAGGACTCACGAGAAAGAAAGATGAAACTGCTACGTGAACTCAACTGTAACAGCTGAGTGGAAGATAACAGGTGCTCCCAGCACAGCTTGGATGGAAGTTCACGCCGCCCTCATGGGCGCATGCGCACTGCGGAAGGCAGGGGTTGTATATGTATTGAGATAAGTGTCTCTCTAAACCCAGAAGTGATTATGAGCTCAACCAACACTGGGATGGCATTTCCCTGCCCTCAGGCCTCCATGAGGGGAAGACAGAACAAATGTTCTTCTCATCTCCCTGGATTTCTGAGACTGGGCGCTGACTGGCCAGTTCAATGGTATCTGAACAACAGCTACGGCAACCAGGACAGAACGTCAGCTCAGAGTCTAAGGCTCTGTTGAGACTTGATGGCAAGGTCTCCAGGTGACCCACCCATGGCAATCAGTGAGTGCAAGAGTGCACTTTTTGGATTCATGTTGTCACATGTGTTTCCTCTAAGAAGTGGTTTGTTGTTGTTCAGTTGCTAAGTTGAATACAACTCTTTTGTGACCCCATGGACCGTAGCCTGCCAGGTTCCTCAGTCCACAGGATTTTCCAGGCAAGAATACTGGAGTGGGTAGCCATTTCCTTCTCCAGGTACCTTCTTGACCCAGGGATCGAACCCATATCTCCTGCATCTCCTGCATTAGCAGGGGGGTTCTTTACCACTGGGCCACCAGGGAAGCACCCAGAAAGTGCCTGGTGAGGGTTTTTCTGCAAAAGAACAACCTCCTTGCAGCCAGGCAGATGGAAATTAGGAGTCAACTACATTTAGGCTTTTATTTGCTTTGTTCACACCAAGTAATAAAACCCAAGACACAAGGATGGGGTAAATCGGGTGTCTTAATGAATCCATGTTATCTCCAGTGACTCCACTCTGAGTCAACAAGGTGGCAAGAACGTATTTACAAATGCTCAAATGTGTGGGGAAAGAAAAAAAAAAAAAGAACTTTTTAAACTTATCACTGTTTAAATAAATGATTCCTCCAAAGGCTAACTGTTTTGGTTTGGGACCCATGCTTAGCATCTTGCATAATACATGCTGTAAGCAGGCTGCAACTGATCACAATGGTTTTTGTTATTTGTAAAGTTGATGGCCAAACACCTTGTCTTATTTTATTCATTAAGCTTCCTTTTTCCTTTTGAAGTCTAAGGATACGTAGGGACAGAGTTACTGTTGGTGCCATAATCTTTTATTCAAATAATCAGATAAATATTTCAATGACACCAAGTGATAAAGGAAGTGTTTCATTACCTTCAGGCTGAAGATTCTCAGAGAGATAAAAGGAACAGGGAGGGAAAAAATATATGAAACGTGCTGCCGTTGAAAATCCAACACAACCCATGTGGTCGGGCAGCCCTCCTGCCGGAGTCATTCCAGCCCCTCATTATAAAATAGTCATGAATGTTTAATACCTGTTGGAAGAGAGAGTGACGTTGTGGAACTGTGGACTGGGAGACTGCTATTGTCTTCTTTCCTGATATTTACAGGAGCTTCGGGGCTCAAGTGACATTTCCATCCCACTTGCTGAGTTTCCTCCACAGCTGATTCCTTAAAGGCAGAGAAACAGGTTGCTCTCCCCATCTGCTCCGCACCTCTGATCTCCAGGCTTGGCAAATTAGTTTTCAGACAAATAAAAAATATTTTGATAGTAAATCCTTGTTTATAATATCCCCCTGGGGAGGGGAATAATCAGTCTTAGAATATCAGGCAGGCCAGCAGTTGACCGGCAATTCGACTATTGCAATCTGGTCAAACACAATTTCCTCTCTCTTTGTTGTGGAGTATTTTCTATTTTTCCTGTCCTTTGTTCTTCTTTTCAAAATCCCACCGCCCAAATAATAATATTTTGGAGGATTAATTATTGTAAGGTAACCATAACCACTGGAAAAAATCATGTTTTTGTTTTTTCTCACTTACATCAGAAAACAAGTTTGATTTCATAAGCCAGTGGTGTTATCTTTTGCGGCCCTATGAAAACATACAGTCTCTATATGTTTGAGTAATTGTATTTCTGTGACTATTATATAAATATCTATGAAAAATTACACAAATACATAATCAGACCTCTTGATTACTATTGCTTATCATACTAAGTAAACCAGACAGAGAAAGACAACTATCAAATGATATCACTTATATGTAGAATCTAAAAAACAAATGATACAAATGAATTTTTATACAAAACAAATATATACAAAACAGTTACCTCCTTCCTTCCCGGAAGGAGGGATGAATTAGAACTTTGGGATTAATGTTACACATTACTATATACAAAATAGGTAACAAACAAGGAACTACTATTATATCACATAGTTAACTATACTCAATATTTCTGTAATAACATATAAAGAAAAAGAATCTTGGATATATGTATATACATATCTATCTATATCTATATATATATCTGAATCACTAAACTAACACAACATTGTAAATCTATTATACTTCAGTTTTTGAAAATAACAAAAAAAGAGAAAAACACAGGGATCTTCGCAGCTCAGGGATCAATCCTAAGTCTCCTGCATTGCAGGCAGATTCTTTCCCAACTGAGCCACCAGGGAAAGCAACATATCTGGATCACTTTGCTGTAGACCTGAAACTAAAACAACATTGTAAGTTGTGCTGCAGTCCACGGGGTCTCAGAGTCAGACAAGACCGAGCAACTGAACTGAGCTGAACTGAAGTCAACTACAATTTTAAAAAATAATTTAAAAAGGAGAAGGGAAAAAAAAAAAAAACAGGGACTTTCCCTACTCAGGGATTGAACCTGGGTCTCCTGCACTGCAGGCAGATTCTCTCCCAGCTGAGCTACCAGGGAAGTCCACATGTTTGGATCACTTTGCTGCATAGCTAAACCTAACACAAGATTGTAAGTCAACCATACTTCAATTTTTAAAAATAATAACAAAGGAGAAATAAAACAGGGATCTTCCCAACTCAGGGATCAAACCTGCATCTCCTGCACTGCAGGCAGATTCTATCCCATCTGAGTCACCAGGGAAGCCCATATACCTGAATCACGTTGCTGCATACCTAAATCTAACACAAGATTGTAAGTTGACTATATTTGAATTTTTTTTAATTGTTAAAAAGGAGAGAAAGAAAAAACAAAACAGGGACTTTCCCAACTCAGAGATCGAACCTGGGTCTCCTGCACTGCAGGCAGCTTCTCTCCCAGCTGAGCTACCAGGGAAGCCCACACACGTGAGTCACTTTGCTGCACACCTAAACCTAACACAAGATTGTAAGCCAACTATACTTCAATTTTAAAAATAATAAGGAGAAATAAAACAGGGATCTTCTCAACTCAGGGGTCAAACTGCATCTCCGGCACTGCAGGCAGATTTTTTCCCATCTGAGTCACCACGGAAGCCCATATACCTCAATCACGTTGCTATATACCTCACACTAACACAAGATTGTAAGTCAACTATAAGTCAATTTTTTTTAATAATAATAAAGGAGAAAAAGAAAAACAGGGGTCTTCCCAACTCAGGGATTGAACCTGGGTCTCCTGCACTGCAGGCAGATTCTTTCCCATCTGAGCCACCAGGGAAGCCCACACATCTGAATGATTTTGCTGTATACCTGAAACTAACACAATGTTGCAAATCAGCTATACTTCAATTTTTAAAATATTTTATTTATTCATCTAAATTCATAAATATGTTTGTTATAAACTTTCTCTTTTTAAAATTATCTTTGGCTCTCAGAACAGTGTTCTTTTCTTCATTTAAATAACTTCCTTAAAATCAAATGCAGATATTTGCAAAACAAAAAGTTACTTCTATTTAATATCATGATGCTGCTATTAAATATTTATTTCTAAGACAAAAATAAAAAATAAAAAAGGGGGAAAAAGAAGCATCTAGCAAGGGACTAGAGAATTATTTAGAACCATAAAGTGAAATATTAATGCTTTTTTTTTTAAAAAAAAAAAGGGGGACTGTAATAATGCTGACTTAACTGCAACTATAATTAAACAAACTAAACCAATCAACTGTTCCCACTGTACTAACAGGTCTTTTATGTTTTGGAGAACTCTGTTTCCAGAATTCTGAAAGGCAGATAAAAACAGCAGCAGAAGAAACTCCTTAAACAGAGACCCACGGACGTATGCACCAGGGAGCAAAAATACAGGCACAAAGGGGAAAAAAAACAAACATGGTAATGAATGAAGCAATGATATAAATATTTTTAACAGCAGGAAAAGTAGAAGGTACCTCTCAGTGTCCACTCATGCTTTTCTCTTCAAAGCAACACTGAAAGCATGGGCTGCAGGATTCTGAAAATGATCCAGGGATTTGCCTGACAAATAAAGAGTATGGTCTGAAAGGTGGAATCAAAGAGAGGAGTTGGTGATGATGCCAACAACTGAAGCCACAAAAGGGAGCTCAAGGAAAGCCACTGTTGTCAGAAAGAGGGAAATGCAGAGATTAGACTGTGGGCAGAGTTGGAAACACTGGTCTCTCATAAAGACACAGATCTTATAAAAATATACTATTTAACAACACTTATTTAATTCATATTCAGGCAGTTTGTAATGAAGGAGGGAAAAAAGGAAACAAAACCCCAAGCAAAATCTTACCCAAGTTTCAAATTCCCATTGAGTGCTTAGAGAGGGCAGTGCTGGGATAAATGATCAAAAATCAAATTCCATTAAAGAAATTTTACCCAAAGAATTCAAGAAAACCAGAGCAACAACCAAAACAAAAACCAAAATGATGGAGGTATTATATAACAAGTGTGATATTTTAAAGTGACACATCACCAACAGAATGCACACAGGATGGAATAAAAAGGGCGCTGGTAACAGAGCAAACATTTTGCAGATGCAGCTGGAGGGAAAGGGAACAGAAGAGAAGAAATGTGCGCGAGAATCAAGTCAGAAAACAAATCATCAAGATTAAATATGGAGGTCAAGATGAAGAAGCCAAGATTTTCCAGGGCTCTGATGTGCTTATTTACATGGCTCTTACAGAAATTGCCCTTTTTTCCATCATCGTTATTAGAAGCAACATTTCTACAGAAGTCTTAGGATAGCCCTATGAAAACACATAAGACATTGTCCCTTCTTTTCAAGTGTCTAGGTATCTTTATAAACAAAAAGCTGCTTTTTCTTGGCCAAATGAGTTGGATAGTGAGGAAAAAAGTTCATAACTTTAAGTAGTAAAAATAACCCAAGGGAACACTCAGGTTCAGATGCTTGCCAAAATTGAGGATGACTTTTTTTTTAGGGCTTGGCTTTATTTTCACTCACTGAAAATGTACGAAGCAAAATATGTGAAGGTTATCAAAAGCACTAATAGTAAAAAACTGGAAATAATCCAGCTTTGCATCAATAGGGAGCTGACTAAATAAATTACTGGTCATGCATGCTATGGGAAATACTATGCAGGTGTAGGAGAAAATGACGAAGTTCTTGGTGTGATATTGGAAAGGAAAGATCTCCAAGAGATAGCATTAGACGAAAACAGCAGAAAATAAAGAACAGTCTACAGTGTGCTACATTTTACAGAAGAAAGAGAGACAATAACAAAACATATGTGCATTTCCTTGGTTGTGCATGAAGAAATTCTGGGAAGATATTCAACAATTAAAAATATGATTATCTGCTAGTGACAGAGACAAATAGGGCTGATGACAACAGCCCTATTCCTTCCTAGAGGTAGGAACAAAACTTTTTTAATAAGAAATAAAACAAAGTAAAAAATTAATTACAATTAATTTCAGTACGTGAGACTGTTCAAAGTGACTGTATTTCAACTTTTTGTTACTGCTATTTTACTATCATTGTATCCTAACAAAGAGTAAAAATACTATTTAGTTCTTGGTTTCAAAACTCTACATGTGCAATTTATTGCTGTCAAAAGTCCACTCACATTTGGGGAGTAGACACAGAAATTTTTTCCCATAAGGTGATGACTGTTTCATAGAGGGAAAGTGTTCTGACCTTAGTAATTACCTCTCTTGGAACAGAAAACTTGGCTACAGTTAAGGCCCCTTTTCAACTCCATTCTGTTACTTCAGGAAGTTCAACAGGAAGGGTCCTTCTCTGGAGTAGCAACATTTGAGAACAAGGTATTCACTCTCCCAAGGGAAACTCTCCCAACAACTTCGCAATTGTTGGATATTCTACTTTCTTTCTTACTTTCAATTTTTTTAATGGAGAAAAAAGATCTAATGATTGATCATAAAAAGAATTCAGTGATTTTACACCCTTTATGGTAATTTGGCCAAGGCCTTTCAAAACATCACTTCATGACCTCTTGTGCCTTCCCCTCAACCCTTCTCGTCAGAAATCTATGTTTATATATTTTTAAATAGGCATTATTTTGGAAAGTGTAAACTCTTCATGATTATTCTTGAAAAACTGACCTGACTGTTATTACTAGTAAAGCAATCTTATATAGTTCTCATTTGGCCTCCACCTACTTGTCTATTAAATTTGCCTATTGAGTGGCTTCCTTTGTCAATACTGATCTAGCTAGTCACTTTCAGGACCTTATGTTGCTTGAGTTTATTTCAAGGCTATTTTGGATGTCTGTTTGAGGGAAAATGAAGTGAAATTTATAGCATGATACATAAAGCAATTCATCTGCTTTGGTTGCAAGTAACAGAAAACCCAACTAAAATTGTCTTAAGCAAATAGACTGATTCACTTAAATACAATTTTCAGGTACAGAGATGATTGCAGCCATGAGTCAAAGGTTTATGACATCATCATCAGAGTTCCACCTGTCTTTATAATTGTCCAGATTCTGCTTCTTTCTTTCATCAGCTTTGCCATTAGACTGACTTCATGCAGCAACAGTGGCTGCAGCAGTTCCAGCAGCACTACCACACCTTACCATTTATGCTAAGCTATGCTACAGAATAAAACAACTCACACGTGTCAATGGCTTACAACAACAAAAAATTATTTTCAGTTCACTATACGTTTTCATGGTAGATCAACTCTGGCCCTGTGTCACAGAGACTTCATTCCAGGACCCAGGCTGAAGAAGGAAAACCTATCTGGGACATTGCCAGTGTTATGACAGTGGCAGCGGGGAGAATATAGTGGAAATACATAAGGGTTATTAACAGTCCTACTCAGACACGGCACACATGAGTTTCTCCTATATGTCACTGGCCAAAGTAAGTCATATGTCCTAGTGTAAAGTCAAGGGAGCTGGGAAATAAAAATCCACACTATCTTAATGAACAGAAGCACCTTCACTCCAGCATTCCAAAGTAAGTCTTAAGATTCATACTGATTAGATGAGCTATGGTTCCATGCTCAATTGTTAAACCAATTATTATGGCCAAAGAAAAAGAAAGCTTTGGCCAGCTTTGGCTGTGTCACATGATACACCCTTAAAAATCCAAGTTAAATTTAGTTTCCCTGGACCCACAAGAATCCCCTACAGAAAACTGAAGATCTTTGGGGAAAGACAGGGGCAATGGTTGCTAGGGATAAAAAAATAATAGCATCCAGGACAATACAGATTCATATTTAATAATGTTTATGTTAAACTTCTTATAGGTAATTTAATGTTTGCTAAAAATTAAAACAGAGACGAATTATACCATACTACCTCTCCACATTTCAAGTCATCTTGGAACGGTCTGTCTTCTCAAGTTGATGCAAAGAACATGGGTTTGGGGATAAGAAAGACTCAAGTCTCTGTTAGAAAGACAACTATGTCTCTCTTATTTATTGACTTAATGATTCAGTTCAGTTCAGTCGCTCAGTTGTGCCCGACTCTCTGCAACCCCATGGACTGCAGCACACCAGGCTTCCCTGTCCATCACCAACTCCTAGAGTTTACTCTAACTCATGTCCATTGATTCAGTGACGCTATCCAACCATCTCATCCTATGTCATCCCCTTCTCCTCCTGCCTTCAATCTTTCCCAGCATTAGGGTCTTTTCAGATGAGTCAGTTGTTCACATCAGATGGCCATAGTATTGGAGTTTCAGCTTCAGCATCAGTCACTCCAATGAATATTCAGGACTGATTTCCTTTAGGATGGACTAGTTGGATCTCCTTGCTGTCCAAGGGATTCTCAAGAGTCTTCTCTAATGCCACAATTCAAAAGCATCAGTTCTTTGGTGCTCAGCTTTCTTTAGTCCAACTTTCATATCCATACATGACTATGGGAAAACCATAGCTTTGACTAGATGGACCTTTGTTGGCAAAGTAATGTCTGCTTTTTAGTATGCTGTCTAGCTTGGTCATAGCTTTTCTTCCAAGGAGCAAACGTCTTTTAATTTCATGGCTGCAGTCACCATCTGCAGTGATTTGGGAGCCCCTGTCTCCACTGTTTCCCCATCTATTTGCCATGAAGTGATGGGACCAGATGCCATGATCTTAGTTTTCTGAATGTTGAGTTTTAAGCCAACTTTTTCGCTCTCCTCCCTCACTTTCATCAAGAGGTTTTTTAGCTCCTCTTCACTATCTGCCATAAGGGTGTTGTCATCTGCATATCTGAGGTTATTGATATTTCTCCTGGCAATCTTGATTCCAGCTTGTGTTTCTTCCAGTCCAGCAATTTTCATGATGTACTCTGCATATAAATTGAATAAGCAGGGTGACAACATACAGCCTTGATGTACTTCTTTCCCTATTTGGAACCAGTCTGTTGTCCTATGTCCAATTCTAACTCTTGCTTCTTGACCTGCAGACTTAATGATTATGGATATGAAAATCTTCTTTCTACCTTCATCTGTAAAATAAATTAATAACATGTAATGGTGCTATATTAAACAAGACAATGTTTACACAAAGTAAGAGAAAACATAATAGATGCTCCAAAACTTGTTCCCTTCCCACTCAGAAGGCTTAAAAGATGCTGTTAAAGAACTGCAAATAGTGGTTAAGCACGCTTTCTTTCAAGAAAGAAAAATTAAATTTCAGAAATAGTGCTTTAGCTTCTCCTTAACCTAAAACAAAGGGGAAAAGCAGTGTTTTTCTATTGATAATGCCATTCTATTAAAGAGAAATTATAAATTCACAAAATTTCTGCAAAAAATTGAACTGGGGAAAAGAATGTGGAGGAAATTTAAAGACTTTTTTATCATTGATAACACATATTTATGAAAAGAAGCTGTTGTTGTTCAGAGACTATATCCAACTCTTTTGTGACCCCATGAACTTTTTATCCCATAAGGCTCCTCTGTCCATGGAATTTCCCAGGCAAGAACACTGGAGTGGATTGCCATTTCCTTCTCCAGGGAATCTTCTTGACCCAGGGACTGAACCCTCATCTCCTGCATTGGCAGACAGATTGTTTACCACTGAGCCACCAGGGAAACTCATTAAAAGAAATGGAAATATATAAATTGTGAACCCACTGTTAACACATTTTTAGATAGCTGTCACTATGCAACCTCCCCTAGAGAAGGTCATATGTCACTTACATTTTGTACATGATTTGGTTTCAAGCACAACCTATTCATCTGCAATTAATATTTCAGAGTCAGTGCTTAAAGATCATTAAAGTATAGAATGTTAAGCCTTTAGAATGATTTGTCAGTTACTAATACATTGATAACTTCTTAAACTTCACAAAGGACAGACTGATGTGATTTCATCTTGATTGCTATTTTAATATTGGCTTATAGTATTTATAGTATTTATATATATATATATCAATGGTTCTTGTGTTCTCTTTGTGGCACATGCAGCAAAACACCCCCAACATCAATTCAAGCCAATGTATGAATGGTTATAAAGTTCAGAGAGAAAAAAATATAATTATACTCCATGATTCGCCCTCCTGATTGTATAAAATTTAGTCTACCCATCCCCCTCCTAACTGAGTATTCCCAAAAGAAAGTCCTGCTCAGGACTAGGCACGGTAGATTAAAATGCAAACATTAAAGCTAATGAATCGCAATGTCAGTTATATAATGAATCCCCTGTCACCTTAGCTTCTCTCCCCACATGAACACAAAGCAGAGAAATCAGCAGCTTGGTAGCTGTAGCAACCGCAGCGCCAAGCCTGAAGAGCGCACGTTTTCTATGTAGGTTTTGTGCCCCTCTGGCGCTTTGTAGATTCTGCTAATGTTAAGGCCTCTCACATTCTCAACTTGGTGAATTCATCCAGCTGGGAAAATTGGAGCTGTGATCAGGAGACAAAAGGAGGCTTGCTTTATGTCTGACAAAAGTAGGAAAACACCCTTCAGTGGAAGCAGACATGCTCCTAATGGCCACCCTCAACATCAACAGAAATATAGCAAATATTTATCATGCATATTCTTTATTTAAATTCTGATAAGAATACAGACAGCCTACTTGGGTTAATAAACCACTTTCCTGCCTCAAAAGATTGAAAATTAAAGACATATGTCAAAAAAAATATCTGTGTGTTACATAGACCTGGAATTGTGTGCCATGCTGAGGAGTATTTATTAGACATTTATTGAATGTAGCAACCCAATAGTTTAGCATCAAAATCCAGATACACCTATATAATTGTGTTTTATCAACAGAACAAAACATAGTGTTCCTAAATGAACAAGTCTCACCTTTATTATTTTATCTACTATATCTTTAAAAAACACTTTTATCTCTTTTTGTGCATATTTCTGGGAAAAGACTATGAGACAAAGTAAAAAGGAAATACTCTTCCTGACCTAAGGACTGCATCCTGATTTGTGGAACATGCATAGTTGACTTATTTTACCACTGCTCAGGAAAGGAAAGCAGACACCGGCTGTGTATCTGGAGGGAGGTGGATGTGGAAGCCTCCTATTATGCATGTAACACCGAGACAGAGAGGGGGCCCCAAAGCAACCAGTCTCTTTCCTCCCTCCTAGCAAAATTCTTAGATGAGGGGGAGGGGAGTAATTCAAATGTCTCTGAGATTACATTTCCCAGGTTCCCTCACAAAAAATGGCAGCCTTTCACTGGGCAGTGTTCCAGAAAACTTTTTAAAATAGACTGACCATTTGTGTCCTTCCTTCTTTTTGCTGGAGCTACTGAGCACTTTATATCATGAGGTTAAGGACGAAAGCTGAGGGACAGCAGAATGGGGAGCCACAAGGAGCCAGAGTGGTAACTGTGAACCTGCCTTCTGGTGTCTTCATTACATAAGAAAGAAAGAAAGAAAGAAATACCTCTCATATTCAAATATATTCAGTCTCTGACAAGCTGCCAAATGCACTTCCTAACAGATGCAACATAAAATAAGCATACAAAGTTAAAAGGGTTTTAAACTATGTGCTACAGACTCAGTGCTTTTAGAGTTGAAATGGCAAAGGCAATGGAATAAAGACTTAATTATTCAAGAAGATTTCATGCAAGAGATATGAGCAGGCTAAAACTTGAACAGATGTGGGATTTATCTCAATCAAATAATAAGAGGGTGGTTTAAAATGGCAACCTACTTCAGTACTCTTGCCTGGAAAATCCCAGGAACAGAGGATCCTGGTAGGCTACAGTCCATGGGGTCCCAAAGAGTCGGACAAGATTGCGTGACTGCACTTTAGAGATATAGATGAATGGGGAGAGGTTGTGGAACATTAAACAGACTGGTTACTCAAGGCTTGATGCACAAGAATTTGGTTTTCATTTGATGAGTAACAACAATTTATGTCCTTGGAAAGTGATATGATAAAAGAAGTATTTCAAGAAAATTTATGTGTTAGGAAGATATAGGTAAGCTGAGAACAAAGAAAGGAGAGGAGAGCACTCTGAAGACAATGGCAATTGATAGTTCTGAGAGATCTGGGGCTAAAGAGGTGGTGCTGGGTGGTAGCATCATTCAGGGGGGCAGAACACAGCCCTGGAAGAAGGGGAGATGTCAGGGTGCAGCATAGAGAGTGGGGGGAAGACAGTGGTTTCAGAGGAATGTGGGTAGGGAGTTCACCTAGAATAATGGAGAAAAAAACAAAATAACAACGAGGAAACTGTACCCAGCTACATTTCCAAAAAGTAGAGTGAACCAACGTTGGAGTTTGACTAAATAGAAGATTCAAAACAGAGATGGAATTATGTATGCTCTCCTCCCAGAGTTCCTGGCCATGGTATTTCCATCAATGCTAATAAAAGTAAATAATCCACATGCAAATAAAGCAAATGATAATTAGAGGCAGAATCTCAAGTGGTCTAGTTATCTCTACTTTGGAGAAAAGATAGGAAGAGTTTAGGAGGGCTCTGTAACATAGATCATGAGGTACTGACAAATAATTCTAGTTATGTATCAAAGGGGTACCATGAGCCTGCACAATTCAAGAGGGTGTCTGGATTCCATGGATATAGACGTTCTCCCATCACTATTGACCAGTCAGTTGAGTAACAAATTTTGTAGCTGAACATTTACTCCATCTGGTCCTCTCCTCAGCATCATTAATTGAGTCTGGAAAAAAAGCAGAAGGGGAAGCACACTCTTAGAGTGCACTCTGGAGAGTACTCTGCTCTTCCAATTTCCCCGGAGGACCAGGCCCACTTAGGGTAAGGAGTAGAACAGGAAGTCACTCATGGTTCTAGTAAGTAGTGTTCAGTATAAGGAAATAGGCAAATTTAAAAAAAACCTGAATTGCCTCAGCGATCAATGCAAAGAAATAGAGGAAAACAATAGAATGGGAAAGACCAGAGATCTCTTCAAGAAAATTAGAGAAACCAAGGGAACATTTCATGTGAAGACGGGCTCAATAAAGGACAGAAATGGTATGGACCTGACAGAAGCAGAAGATATTAAGAAGAGGTGGCAAGAATACATGGAAGAACTGTACAAAAAAGATCTTCATGACCCAGATAATTATGATGGTGTGATCACTCACCTAGAGCCAGAAATTCTGGAAAGTAATCTCAAGTGGGCTTTAGGAAGCATCACTACAAGCAAAGCTAGTGGAGGTGGTGAAATTCCAGTTGAGCTATTTCAAATCCTAAAAGATGATAATGTGAAAGTGCTGTACTCAATATGTCAGCAAATTTGGAAAACTCAGCAGTGGCCACAGGACTAGAAAAGGTCAGTTTTCATTCCAATCCCAAAGAAAGGCAATGCCAAAGAATGCTCAAACTACCACACAATTGCACGCATCTCACATGCTAGTAAAGTAATGCTCAAAATTCTCCAAGCCAGGCTCCAGCAGTACGTAAACTATGAACTTTCAGATGTTCAAGCTGGTTTTAGGAAAGGCAGAGGAATCAGAGGTCAAATTGACAACATCTGCTTGATCATCAAAAAAGCAAGAGAGTTGCAGAAAAACATCTATTTCTGCTTTATTTACTATGTCAAAGCCTTTGACTGCATGGATCACCACAAACTGTGGAAAATTCTTCAAGAGATGGGAATACCAGACCACCTGACCTGCCTCTTGAGAAATCTGTATTTTATTAGAGTGTGAAAGTAAGTTCTAGTTTGATAAATAATATTTTCTATGAATAGCCACAATTCAGATCATTTGACTGTCTAAAACTGACATTTAGTATATGATAGGCAGCACATAGACAAGTAGTATGAACTTGTAGCATAATTATATAATATTCTATTCCCAAATAAAAATATCATTAAATACAAAATATTATAAAGTAGAATATTATAAACTACATGCAGAACCAGAGGTGATTCTGATACTAAAAAACACATTATTCCTTTAATAGCAGAATTCACTGCATATTTGTACAGATTCTTCAGTCTGAGTTATTTCCATGTAAGAGACTCAAAGTCAGTCTATCCCTGGCTTTCAGCTTTTTCTCCCATTTCAGTCACTGAGTGACTAACTCATGAAACTCCTCTTCCAGATGGCCCATGTCGTCTGGGTGAGGACTGTGCAGTCAAATACTATTTCCCTTGAGGCAATATGCAAATGAAAGAGCATATATGGAAACCCAAAGCCATAGTGAATAATTCCAGTAACACTTTTTCTTAACTGTGCCAAGTAAATCATCCTAATGTTCCAGTCCTTCAAAATTATAAAGTTACTAATGGATGAACATCAGAAACCTAAACAATGACTTTTGAAAATTGGTGTTTGTGCTTAACTCTCCACTTCTCAATGCAACGTTGCAATACATGCAGACAAACATGCACACTCAGCATTTTTAAAGAAATAATTCTGAAGTAATCAATAAAATTTTTAAAAAATAAATATTGAGAAGACAGAAAAAAATAACCAAAGAAACACTGAAATTTTAATTGACTATGGAAATTATATCTTTAATTTTTTGAATTTTTAACACATTCACACAGTTTGACTTAAAAAATAATTAAAATATTTACATTGAAACATCTTGCCTCTCCTAACTGTCTCTCATCTGTTCAGGATCTCTAGGTGATTTCCATTTCTCCTCTAGTTCCAGTGAAATCTTGAGAAATTAAAGGGTACTATATACAAAGTATAGAAACAGATGTATATATGTAAACACACCCATGCACACATGTAGTAATTTAATACATGATACAGTTCAGTTCAGTCACTCAGTCATGTCCAGCTCTCTGCGAACCCATGGACTGCAGCATGACAGGCTTCCCTGTCCATCACCAACTCCTGAGGCCTGCTCAAACTCATGTCTATCCAGTCAGTGACACTATCCAACAATTTCATCCTCTGTTGTTCCCCTCTCCTCCTGCCTTCAATCTTTCCCAGCATCAGGGTCTTTTCAAATGAGTCAATTCTTCGTATCAGGTAGCCAAAATATTGGAGCTTCAGCTTCAACATTGGTTCTTCCAATGAATATTCAGGCCTGATTTCCTTTAGGATTGACTGGTTTGATCTCCTCGCAGTCCAAGGGACTCTCAAGAGTCTTCTCCAACACCACAGTTCAAAAGCATCAATTCTTTGGCACTCAGCTTTCTTTATGGTCCAACTCTAACATCCATACATGAATACTGGAAAAACCATAGCTTTGACTAGATGGACCTTTGTCGGCAAAGTAATGTCTCTGCTTTTGAATATGCTGTCTAGGATGGCCGTCTCTTTTCTTCCAAGGAGCAAGCGTCCTATAATTTCATGGCTGGAGTCACCATCTGCAGTGATTTTGGAGCCCAAGAAAATAAAGTCTGTCACTGTTTCCATTGTTTCCCCATCTATTTGCCATGAAATGGTGCAAGCGGATGCCATTATCTTAGTTTTCTAAATGGTTTAGGTTTAAGCCAGCTTTTTCACTCTCCTCTTTCACTTTAATCAAAAGGCTCTTCAGTTCCTCTTCACTTTCTGCCATTAAGGGTAGAGGATATAGAGGACATTTCAAATAAGGGGAGGGGCTGACTATTCAATAAAAATCACTGAGTCTGGAAAAAATTTATTCTTATTCTATAACATAGAAATATGAATAAATAAATATATTCCATGGTTAGTGACACTAAATATAGTATAACTTTTATCTTCACCTTGGGGTTAGCAAGAAAATTGAAAGAGAGCCAAGAAACACAGAAGGAAAGACTACCAAAACCAAACTACTTAAAAGTTGAAAACTTCTATTCAAGAAAAAAGGCTCTATAACAAAAGTTAAATGGTAGAAAAGAAAAATACATAAATACGCAATGCGTACAATAGGCAAAAATCTATAAAGTTCCTATTTCTATATTTATATAATAGAAAGAAGAAAAAACAATAGAAATATGACCACAAGTTGTAAAGAAGCAATTCACAGAAGAAGAAATATTAATAAAGAGTAAATAAATTTTAGAAGATGCTCAGCCTTACTAGGTATCAAAAAGCCTACATTAAGCCAACAAGACACAAAATTTTTTCCTTTTAGATTGGTTAAAAAAAAATGAAGTTGATATCAAGTGTCAGTAATAGAGCAAGGAAATACTTAACCTTATACCTTGGAGGTTTAAATAAATAATATATACATGTACATGTATATATATATATATACATACATATATATATATAGAGAGAGAACATTTCTGTACAAGAACTTTAAGAAAGCTAAGAACACAAGCCAAGCTGGCAAGGACCACACAACCCCACCACCCTTCAAGAGAAGCAGTTGTCTTGAGAGGTTGCATGACACTTTTAAAGTGACTCCCACACCATGAGGAGCAGAAGGCACCTGGCCTTTGGCAAGCAGCTGAGCAGAAGTGGGGTCAGTGAGAGGGCAGAAGNATATATAGAGAGAGAGAACATTTCTGTACAAGAACTTTAAGAAAGCTAAGAACACAAGCCAAGCTGGCAAGGACCACACAACCCCACCACCCTTCAAGAGAAGCAGTTGTCTTGAGAGGTTGCATGACACTTTTAAAGTGACTCCCACACCATGAGGAGCAGAAGGCACCTGGCCTTTGGCAAGCAGCTGAGCAGAAGTGGGGTCAGTGAGAGGGCAGAAGACCAGGAAAGAAGTAGAGAATGATGATATCACTTATTATGACTTCTCTTTTTTTCAAGGAGATTTCAAAGCTCAGAAATCTGAGATATGATTGGTTTTTTGGAAGGAAACAGAAAAGGGAATAAACTTTAAACACAAATAAAGTATTGTGAAGGATGTAAAGGGCTAATTCACAGGGAAGCTTTGAACTACTGCAGACTCTGGGGTTGGAGATTGGTCCATGTTGAACAAGATCTTTACAGACAGGAAATCCATAGCATTAAAATTTGAAACAATAAATAAGAAAAAATAAGGACACTACCCGTGTCTTTGTGTTTGTGTGTGTGTGTGTGTGTGTGTGTGTGTGTGTACACATACCTACTTAATTTAGCATGACTTGTTACATCACTGTTTTACTATGGCACTTTCCACCCTGGAAATAGTTCTATATTTTAAAAATATATATATTTGCACTACTGAAAAGCAGCTATTATTTTACTCAAGATTTGTCATCTATTTTTAGAGATTAAACACTCTCAAGCAATTAGCAAAGAGATTGTATTGCACTGTCCTCACAAAAATATTTGCTCCACCATTGACTTTATTATTTTTATCAGATAAAACGTGCCATAGTTTAACAGATTTATTTCGCAGCACGCCAGGCCTCCCTGTTCGTCACCATCTCTCGGAGTTCACTCAGACTCACATCCATCGAGTCCGTGATGCCATCCAGCCATCTCATCCTCGGTCGTCCCCTTCTCCTCCTGCCCCCAATCCCTCCCAGCATCAGAGTCTTTTCCAATGAGTCAACTCTTCGCATGAGGTGGCCAAAGT
>SJYT01054727.1:59001-117466 GCA_006410635.1 Cephalophus harveyi | reverse complement strand
AGATGCCAATATATATGAAAAAATATCATTAATCTAGATTTTTATTAAGGGTTTGATTTTTTTTTTTTTTTTTTTTTTTTTTAGGGTTTGACTTTAAAAATACAGACTCTAAGAAACATATACCAACTTTTTTAAACTATCTTTTTACTTGCAAGAGTGGCCTAGATAGATAATAATAGAAGGTGATTTGGGTGAAGGAAAACTGTAACAAGGAGAGATGGAAAAAAAAATGTCACATACTTTAAACTTTTGCCTGGTGTTTTCTCTTTTGGAATCCCAGATGGAGTGATTTAGGAAAAGACACTGAAAATCAGGACTGTAATAAACCAATGAGAAGCTACTTTACTTTTCAAGATTTCTACAGATTGTCACTTCCAAGCCTACTCTATTACTTTGATTTGTTTTACTTTTGTCATATGCTATGCCATGCTAGCTTTGGTCACCTGATGCAAACAACCAACTCATGGTGGATTCATGTCAAGGTATGGCAAAACCAATATGGTATTGTAAAGTAAAATAAAGTAAAAATAAAAATTAAAAAAGAAAAAGAAAAG
Source organism: Cephalophus harveyi (assembly GCA_006410635.1). Lineage (NCBI taxonomy): Eukaryota > Metazoa > Chordata > Mammalia > Artiodactyla > Bovidae > Cephalophus > Cephalophus harveyi. The sequence continues at coordinate 116,912 of SJYT01054727.1, read as the reverse complement.
ACCCTAATGCTGGGAAAGATTGAAGCAGGAGGAGAAGGGGATGACAGAGGACGAGATGGTTAGATGGCATCACTGACTCAATGGGCATGAGTTTGAGCAAGCTCCAGGAGATGGTGAAGGACAAGGAATCCTGGTGTACTGCAATCCCCGGGGTCACAAAGAGTAGGACATAACTGAGCAACTGAACAACATGCCATGATAAGTCGCTTCAGTCCTGTCCAATTCTATACAGCCCTATGGACTGTAACCAGGCTCCTCTGTCCATAGGGATTCTCCAGGCAAGAATACTGGAGTGGGTTGCCATGCCCTCCTCCAGGACTTTTGTCATAACTTCCCATGAAATGTATGAAACATTCACCTTTCCCTCGTACCTCAAATCACTTGTCTTCTGAGTTGCAAACTTTATTGTAAGCTTATAGTGAATTTGAATAATGACAGGCCAAGTAAAACTATTTCAGAAGAAACACAGAAATAGAGAAGTAACCAGTTATTCTGGTTCATGTTCAACCAGTTAGGGTTATCCAAGTTGGTACAAGGAATGGACTTTTCACCTGCATATTTGGGAATAACTCAGCTCTTTGTTCAGCTACCAGGAAATTTATTTTACAAGGGTTTATAGGAATTTATGGATTTTTCCATACTCAATGACTTTTAATAATATTTTAAATATCTTTGAGAATTAGGAACTGGAGACTTAAAAATTAACTTCTCTCAAACAGTATTCACAACACTCTGATTTGATTTTTCTCTGTACCTATCAAACATTTTTTTGATGCTACTTTCACTGCAAAAATAAAATTAGCAGCAAATGTACATTCTGAGGAAAATGACATAAGATTATTTCCAGCGGTACCTTCAGCTAAATGCTTCTAATATAACAAATTTTTATCAACCTGGAGAATTATGGAAATATAATAATATTCAGAATATACTTGGATGCAGGGATATTGTGACCAAAAATGACTTTTGTATCCATGTGAAATAGCTATTAATCTTAAATTATTATAGAAAAATTTTAATGAGATTATTAAAATAACTATTAAGCCCCTCACTCCCAGACCTTTAGCTATTATGACAAAACTTTTAAGTATATTTTATATATATATATATATATATATCATATATAGTGGAAAAACCATATACTTTGGGATGGGGAAAACTTATTTTAAGTTCCTTGTATTTGTATAGTCAAGTTACTTGACCTCTTTAAGTCTCAGTTTCCTTATAAAAAAGGAGATGTTAACACTTACTTTATAAAACTTATTTAATCAGCAAAGTAAAGTATTAAAAATACTGAAAAACTCCAGGCACATAACAAATGCTCAATAATTAATAGTGGGGGAAAGAGGAGATGTTGAGTCCAAGTCAAAGGTTGTTTACATTAGAAAAATCATTGCTATCTCTTCCAAGATTAGTGTAAACTGATTAAGTATGACATTCAGAGCAGAAATAATTATTTTCTTGTCCATCAATTGGGGTGAATGGAAGCAAAGCTGATGGAGACGAATTTCACACTGATGTGATATAGTAACTTCATCCAAGTAATTGTGAAGGCATTGAACTAGATCTTAAGACAAGTGGGTCAATATATCCCACCATCATGCTGGCCATATCCAGATGTGTAACATCATTTAGTGATCAGTTTACACTAATCTTGGAAGAGATAGCAATGATTTTTCTAATGTAAACAACCTTTGACTTGGACTCAACATCTCCTCTTTCCCCCACTATTAATTATTGAGCATTTGTTATGTGCCTGGAGTTTTTCAGTATTTTTAATACTTTACTTTGCTGATTAAATAAGTTTTATAAAGTAAGTGTTAACATCTCCTTTTTTATAAGGAAACTGAGACTTAAAGAGGTCAAGTAACTTGACTATACAAATACAAGGAACTTAAAATAAGTTTTCCCCATCCCAAAGTATATGGTTTTTCCACTATATATGATATATCATATATAGTGGAAAAACCATATACTTTGGGATGGGGAAAACTTATTTTAAGTTCCTTGTATTTGTATAGTCAAGTTACTTGACCTCTTTAAGTCTCAGTTTCCTTATAAAAAAGGAGATGTTAACACTTACTTTATAAAACTTATTTAATCAGCAAAGTAAAGTATTAAAAATACTGAAAAACTCCAGGCACATAACAAATGCTCAATAATTAATAGTGGGGGAAAGAGGAGATGTTGAGTCCAAGTCAAAGGTTGTTTACATTAGAAAAATCATTGCTATCTCTTCCAAGATTAGTGTAAACTGATCACTAAATGATGTTACACATCTGGATATGGCCAGCATGATGGTGGGATATATTGACCCACTTGTCTTAAGATCTAGTTCAATGCCTTCACAATTACTTGGATGAAGTTACTATATCACATCAGTGTGAAATTCGTCTCCATCAGCTTTGCTTCCATTCACCCCAATTGATGGACAAGAAAATAATTATTTCTGCTCTGAATGTCATACTTTATCATTGAACTCAATGAAAGTTGAGAGGTCCACAGTTTGATTTAACTTATTTATATATTTTTTCTAAGAAAATCACTCTTCTTGTGTTTTGGGTATAGTCATCTGCTGAATGAATAATCTTAAAACAGAAATACATCCCCTGTCACTTGAAGGTAGGCTATACTCTCTGATTTGCTTCTAAAGAACAGAATATGAAAAGGTGGTAAGTAACTTTACCATGGAGAAAGATGGAAATCAGTACTCTGCCAGGTGATCGATGCCAACACATACAGTGATAAGTTGTGTTGACAGCATGTAGTTTATGATGTGATAAGAATGGCATTTCCACTCTAGTATCTTCCTCAAGACCATAACCTCCTTTTAGTTATGAGAATATAACAAATAAACACAAATTGAGGCACATTCTACAAAATCTCCAACCAATATATCTCGAAACAGTAAAGATCATGAAAAATAAGGAAAGAATTCACAAACTAGCAGAGACGACAGAGACATGATAATTACAAACAATTTCTGTCCCAAAACTGAATCCTGGAATAGAAAAAAAATGCAGGGAAGACGGGTTAAAGCTGAATCAAAACCAGAGTTTAGTTAATACGAAGTATCAGTGTTGGTTTCCTCATTTATTTAGATAAAATAGTAATAGAAAAAAACAGATAATGAAGATATGGAGACTCTCTGTATTATCTTTGAAACTCTTCTGTTAATTGAATTTATTTCAAAGGAAAAAGTTTGCAACTTTTCTGGTAATTGAGTTTATTTCAAAGGAAAAAGTTTAGTACAAAACTGTTTTTTGAAATAACCATAAAACATAGCTATAGATGCAGCTAAAGTCACTGTCTTCATTATATCATCATTTTAACCAAAATAAAAGGTTTTAAATATATAAAGTATTGGAGAAGGAAATGGCAACCCACTCCAGTATGCTTGTCTGGGAAATCCCATGGACAGAGGAGCCTGGTGGGCTACAGTCCATGGGATCACAAGGGTTCGACTCGACTGAGGAGACTAAACCGCATATAAAGTATAAAATTTTCTACCATATCATCTACATTATGAATCAATCATTTGAATAATTTTTCTTCAGTTATCTAAAATATGTAGTCACACGTTCATTTGCTGGAGTCAGAGCTCTCAGCTGCTAAGAGTTCTAGGACTCAAAGAACCGTTGGGAGAAGGAGAAAGAGCAGGAGTAAGATGAGGAAGAGAAACAGTACTCATGGAGTGAAAACTTGTGGGATGGAACTGTGTTAATAATCTTATCTGAATTATCTCATTGAATCCTCACAATTTCCTAAGTGTCCTTATTATTCTCATTTCCCAGTCAAGCGAAAGGAGAGTGATATTTTGCCCAAATTCACACTGCTAATAGCCAGGAGTATTTAACTGTAGAGCCCAAACAAATGTGCACTATATTATACTGCCCTCTTGTAAGCCAAAAAGTTTTAAAGTCCACTTGTCCATGTGGATGAGAATTAGTGTTCTATCAACAATTCTAAAAAGAAAAAAAAAAAGAAAAGAAAAATTTAAACAAAGGCAAAAGAGCAATGACAAAACCTAGTAAATTATTTACTCACTTAAAGGTGCTTACATTCTATGAATTATGTAAGAAATATCTGGCCTTATAGATATCTCTGGACAGTTTTTGATTGTTGCTCTTTGGAAAAAAAAAATTATTTTAAGTTTTTTTTTTTTAATAACCTAAAGCCACAAAGAAAATCTGTTTCAATTTTGAGAATTGTATCAGTTTATCTTGGTGACTCAAATGGTAAGCCTTGATTAGAACTCAGAGTTCTGGACTTCTTGTTCACTACTCTTGGGAACTAATATTCATGAAACTGAGACTAGAACTCATGGAAATAGCAACAGTAGTGCAATCATAGCTGAAGAAAACGAGTGCATTTTAGAAAGCTTATCAAAAAAAGGAAAATATTCTTTCCTTTCATCAGCTCAGAGGATTCAAGCAAACTGTCTGCCAACTTACATATTTCCATCATAATTATTTCTTTCAGTTGGACTTACTACATCTCCCATCAATGAAATCACTGGGCATGCATACAAGGTTGTGTAATCAATCCCTGTTGCTAAACTTCACAATCAAAAGAATACAAAGGAAAAATACAAGAATAAGCTTCATCACACAGGACTGACAAACTTAGGAAAGATCTAAGACTTATCCACTGTGAAAACCTAATAAGAAGGGTTTACTTCAGAAGAGAAAGTAATGGCAGTGAGATGGATTTTAGTATTTGGGCTTCAAATGTCTAGAACCCACTGAAAACATGGGTTTCTTTTCTATATTATGACATTGAGAGCCATTTGGTTTCATTTTTGCAAGTGCAGTCTGCCATTTGGGAGGACAAACGATGATCTCCAGCTCACTGAATTATTCACAGCACACTCTGAACCTAGGAGCATCCATTATCATATTATCATCAGAAGCAACATAAGACATTGGAAATAACAAGTTCCCTAATATACCTCCATGAGATTAATAAGCTCTCTATGCCATACTAACATATACAAAGTGACCTAAGTCATCTCCCATGTGACATTTCTGTCCCCCTCAAAATAAGTGAATCACTACAGTTGTAGAAGGAGGAATCTTCAATCCTTATAGTAAGTTTAAGAGACAGACAAATCTACTGCAGCAATGAGTTCTTTGGTGTGTGGTAGCTATCACCAACTTAAGAGCTAACCCCAGAATTCATGTAGACTGAACTATCTTGAGTACATCATGAGCAGTGCTGGACTGGATGAAGCACAAGCTGGAACCAAGATTGTTGGGAGAAATATCAATAACCTTAGATATGCAGATGATACCACACTTATGGCACAAAGTAAAGAAGAATTAAAGGGCCTCTTGATGAAAGTGAAAGAGGAGAGTGAAAAAGTTGGCTTAAAACTCAATATTCAGAAAACGAAGATCATGACATCTGGCCCCATCACTTCATGGCAGATAGATGGGGAAACAATGGAAACAGTGACAGACTTTATTTTGGGAGGTTCCAAAATCACTCCAAATGGTGACTGCAGCCATGAAATTAAAAGATGTTTGCTCCTTGGAAGAAAAGCAATGACCAACCTAGACAGCATATTAAAAAGCAGACATTACTTTGCCAACAAAGGTCCACATAGCCAAAGCTATGGTTTTTCCAGTAGTCATGTATGGATGCGAGAGTTGGACTATAAAGAAAGCTGAGCGCTGAAGAATTGATGCTTTTCAACTGTGGTGTTGGAGAAGACTCTCGAGAGTCCCTTGGACAGCAAGGAGATCCAACCAGTCCATTCTAAAGAAGATCAGTCCTGAATATTCATTGAAAGGATTGATGTTGAAGGTGAAACTCCAATACTGTGGCCACCTGGTGTGAAGAGCTGACTCATTAAGAAAGAGCCTAAGGCTGGGAAAGATTGAAGGCAGGAGGAGAAGGGGACGACAGAGAATGGGATGGTTGGACAGCATCACCAACTCAATGAACATGAGTTTGAGTAAGCTCCAAGAGTTGGTAATGGACAGGGAAGCCTGGTGTGCTGCAGTCCATGGGGTCGCAAAGAGTAGGACACAACTGAGTGACTGAACTGAACTGAACTGTCTGATTTGTTACTGTAGCCAAATGGCAAAAAGCATGCAAAGTGCTTTGCACAGAGCTTACTACATAGTAAAAAAACAAAAAATCTCTACTATTGTTCTATCATTGTTACTTTTACATCGTCTTCCCTCTGACGTTAAACTTGAAACACATTTGTGAAATCACAGGTAAAAACAACTAAATCTGGAGAAATCTATCACTTATAGACCAAAATAGCATAATAATAAGGGGGAAAAAAGAATCTAAGAGGATTTCACAACTTCTTTCCCTGGTTCATTTTAGTGTTATCAACCCTGTCAGGAAATTTCTGAATGATTCTAACCTAACTACCTCATGGTGCAATTTAAGTTTATTTCCTTATGTTTTGGATTCAGTGGCAATAGAGAACAGATGGTCACTATCTTTTGCATGATAATAGTAAAAAAAATGTTCTGTGGGTTCAAAGACTTAAATCTTTCCTTGATTACTTTCTTCACTCAACAAATAAGTCTAGTTAATTAAACACCAACAGTAGCACCTCTTTGAATATAGAAGATGAGTGTTAAATATCAAGAAAAGATATCCATTACTACTTATGTGCACAAAACATCCTCAAATTTGGCTATTTTGAGCAAGCATCTGTGTACATCATACAGAAACAGGATAGAAAGTGATTTCTTTGAAGATCTCTTTGAAAAAAAGATTTCTAGGAACTAAATACAAAATAAAAGTAAGAGAATTCTTAAGAAGCCAATGCTAGGATAACTTCTGCACAAAAAAAATTGAAGATGATTGGGATCAATTCTACCAAATTTTTAAACTCATGTTCAATTGAAGAGGGATTTGAATAGCTTTAGATTAATTTACCTAGGCTAATATAAAGTTCAGAACAAATTATAGAGTTTATATTTTATAGGGGGCTTCCCTGGTAGCTCAGATGGTAAAGAATCCAGCTGCAATGCAGGAGACTCAGGTTCAATCCCTAGGTTGGGAAGATCTCCTGGAGAAAGGAACGGATATCCATTCCAGTTTTCTTGCCTGGAGAATTCCTTGGACAGAGAAGCCTGGCAGCCAAATCAACAACATTCTGGATAAGACAGCATGCATCATTAAAGAATCTTTGATAAGACTAATGGGAAAAGCAGAAATCTGCTTACTTGGCTAAAAAGACTTGCGAATACATCAAGGACTGAGTAGATGAAAGTAGAAATGTGTACTGAAAGGAGCATATATAAAACATAGACAGGACATTTTTACATATGTGTAAAGATTTCTGGCATCAAAAGGACAATTCATTCACCTGTATCTTCAGGAATTGAATTTTGTTGTTTTGCTTTGCCTTTTGTGTTTCTCCTTTTAATGTTTTTATTTTTCTCCACTAAATTTGTTGTTGATAGCTTCTTTCTTTCCCTCTCTCTCACTTTCAAACATTTCCAGCAACTTTTGAGCTTTAAAAAACTATTCCATTATTAAAATCAAAGTCTATTACTGGCAACCAATCCCTTATATTTGAAAAGTTACTAGAATTCAATCTAAAAAGTGTGAATAGCTTTCTATATCCCTTGGGTGATAAAGTGTTCATGCTTTATGAATCAGACCTCATTTTCACAGCAGTTGGACAAACATACAGAGGGCTGAGCATCGCATTTTTTCCAGATTTGTTTTTCTTTCTCTACAAATGTATAGTCACTCAAATTCAGCATGCTTTTTTTTAAGGAAATATTCACTTAATTTTCAACCTGTTCATTTTCAGAAAAGCTTAATCCACTTATATGAATCATCTTACAAAAAACAAATTTGATTTAATGAAAGTTAAATTCATTTCTAAAAAACAAATGTATCTTCTCTTGTTTAAATAAATATATATCCATCTCACCTGCACAAGATTTTTTATTAAGGATCATAGCACCAACATATCCATGTTTTTGCTAACAGAATATGCCAACTTCTTTTTCCTACTTCCTTATATATTTTTCTCTTTGAGTTGCTATATAAGCATTTTATGTAAATGCAAAGATTTCATTCACCAGTGGAAACAGGTAAACTATGTAGGTGTTCACATCTTATTTTACTTTAGATAAAGAATTAAAAATAAACTCCTAAGGGACTCTTTTTTATAAATCCCAGATTATGTTATAGATTTCTTTTATATATTTTAATGATAAATTATACTTCTCCTTCAACATAAAAAGCACAGTTATAATTTTAAAGTACTTTGTGAAATTAGTTATTTCATCTCCCTCTTACTTGGAAAAACCCAGATTTCATAGGGGTGAGTCCTATGTTTCTCTTAATCTAATACATTGCTGCATAAAGTAGGCACTCAGATATTTGTTAAATGAAAGAAGTAGTTCATGAATTTCAAGTTTCTGATACTTAATTAAAACTAGAAATAATCTCTTATGGCTCCAAGAAATGGCCTTTAGGGAAGGCAAGATCAAGATGGCAGTGTAGGAAGACCCTGAGCTCAGCTCCTCCCACAAACACACCAAAACTACAACTACACATAGAACAGCTCTCTCTGAGAATGGCCTGAGGACTGACAGAAAGGCTCTTCTACATTCAAGAATGCAACTGAGACTGACAGAAGAAGAGAAGCAATCCAGCTGGGATCCACAGGAACCACCACCCTGCAGGTAACCCAGAGGAGGAGAGACATATCACAGACTGGGCAATCACCCTAAGGAACAAGGGGTTCCAGCCCCACATTGGGCACTTTGGCCTAGGGTCTGGACTCAGGAACATGAGAGCACTGGCCTGGTTTTGAAAACCAGTGAGACTTAGCAGAGGTCTAAAGGAAAATGAAGCTCTGCTGTTATAGGCTTGAATGTAGAGTTGCTCATTCTTGGTCCCAGCACAGAGGCAGAAGACTGAATGAAAAGCGCCTGGTGCTCTGGCTGACCAGCTCTGTCTTCCCCAGCACACAGCCTAGACCACACAGGGCTGAGCTCCAGTCCCTCCAGCTCCAACCCCACCACGAGCCAAAGCAGTGACTACTATTGCACTATGGCAAAAGCTGCAGCTTGTCTCGGGCTGTGGCGCCAGCCTCATCCCCCACCAAAGCCGTGACCACCAGTGCACTCAAGGAGAAGCTCTGGCCCAGCTCACTTAAGACCCAGCTCCCCAGTCAAAGGCAATGCTCACATTCTGACTGAACAGGAGTGCTCCCACACAGAGATACACCTTCAAGACTGGGACAGGTAACTATTTCACCTAATTTCCTATTAGCAAACCGAGAATATAAAACAAAATGAGAAGACAGAGGAATATATTTCAAACTAAAGAACAAGATAAAACCCAGGATAAAATCCTAATGAAATGAAAATAAGAAAGTTACCTAAAAAAGAGCTCAAAACAATTGTCATAAAAATGCTCCCTGAACTTGGGAAAAGAATAAAGGATCATTGGTAAGAGCTTCAGCAAAGAATTAGAAAATATAAAAAGAACCAGTCAGAGCTGGATAATACAACAACTGAAATAAAATATGCACTAGAAGAAATTAACAGCAGACTAGGTGGTACAAACGAATACATAAGCAAACTGGAGGGCAGAAGAGTGGAATCCTTCCAATAAGAACAGCAAAAAAGGGGAAAAAAAGGAACTCAAGCACTGTTGGAGTGATTGTGAGTTGCTACAGTCACTAAGGAAAACTACATGGAGGTTCCTTTAAAAATTAGCACTAGAACTATCATATGAGTCAGCAATTCCACTCCTGAGCATTTATTCAAAGAAAGCAAAAACACTAATTAGAAAAGATATATGTATCCCTATGTTCATAGCAGCATTTTTTACAGTAGTCAAGATATGGAAGCAACCTAACTGCTCATCAAGCAATGAATGGATGAAGAAGAAGTGGTATTCAGTTCAGTTCAGTTTAGTCGCTCAGTTGTGTCCAACTCTTGGTTCACGTATTGCTGAAGCCTGGCTTGGAGGATTTTGAGCATTACTTTACTAGCATGTGAGATGAGTGCAATTGTGCGGTAGTTGGAGCATTCTTTGGCATTGCCTTTCTTTGGAATTGGAATGAAAACTGACCTTTTCCAGTCCTGTGGCCACTGCTGAGTTTTCCAAATTTGCTGGCAGATTGAGTGCAGCACTTTCACAGCATCATCTTTCAGGATTTGAAACAGCTCAACTGGAATTCCATCACCTCCACTAGCTTTAAGAAGTGGTATATATATATATATATATATATGCATATATATATATATATATATATGCAGTGGAATATTACTCAGCCATTTAAAAGAATGATATTTTGCCAGTTGTGACAACATGGATGGACTTTGAGGTTATTATGCCTAGTTAAATGTCATACAAAGAAAGATAAATACTGTATGTTTTCACTTTTATGCGGAATCTAAAAAACAAAGCAAACAAATAGAACAGAACAGAAACAGACTAACAGGTACAGAGAACAAACTAGTGATTACCTCAAGAGAGTGGAATTGAGAGAAGGGTGAAATAGGTGAAGGGGATTAAAAGGTAAAAGCTGTCAATTACAAAATAAGTCATAAGGATCTAGTATACAGCACAGAGAAAATAGTTAATATTTTATAATAACTTTATATATTAACCTAAAAAGTATTGAATTAGTATGTTATACACCTGAAATTAACATAGTACTATAAATCAACTATACCTCAGTAAATTTTTCAAAAGAAAGAAAAAGAAATGGCTTTCAGAAAACGTGATTCATGGCTTTTAAAAAAATTCATTTGAAACCCATAATCCTATTTCAGCTATGTTATTGAACATAATGCTGGCAAAGATAGAGAAATAGATACTTTTTCTGGTTCGTTAAACATTTCTATAAATGATATAAACTACGACGATAGTTTCTTTGATTTTAAACTGTAAAAAATGATTTGGTGACAATTCTGTCACAGAATAAAGTTGTTTCATTAAGCATCTCACTATAAAATGATTCTGTGGTACTAATCATATCCCAAGAGATGGTTATATAAAGAAACTTCTTCACTAAATCAGCAGAAAGCAGATGCTTCTCTTGCCCTTACAGGTCAGAATTGCAAAGGCATTCATTTATATAAATTTTGCATCACTTTATGTTCGTTGTATCCATAACAGTGTAAAACTAATTAAGGGGCAAGTCCCTGGAGCTCATTAGCTTTCATCTTCCCTTTAGGATCAATTACATAAAGAAAATAAGTGCCTATAAGTAAGTGCTTTTGGCTCATCTCATCTCTCTTTTTGTCTTGGTAAACATGAATATTTACTTGGACTTGTCAACTTTTGAACAAGGTGTCCTGCTTCCAAAAATATTTATTTAGATTCTGGCCCACTGACAAAAAAAGAAAAGATGTCAGAAACCAACCTAGACAATACAGCTATGCCAAAACTTATCTGACTGTCAGAAGGCAGGCCATGGAGGCTCAGATCCACAAAACATTTCTCTGTTTCTTTAAGCTCAAATGGTGCTGGAATAATTCCAAATATTTTGGGGTCTGAAGAGCTTAATGTTCTAATTTTATTAAAATGTATTAACAGGACTATCCTTTCTCATCAATACCAGTTAATCAAGGCAAAGAGAGGTATTGATCACAAGCAGTTACCTCAGTTAAAGCAATCTTAATATTCCTACATAATTTAAAACAAAACTAAGGGTCATCCAAGATATTTAAGTTGGAGAAGGAAATGGCACCCCACTTCAGTATTCTTGCCTGGAAAATCCCATGGACAGAGGAGCCTGGAGGGCTGCAATCCATGGGAAGTCGGACACAACTGAGTGACTGAGCAGAAGATATTTAAGTAGATTTGCTTGAAGGGCAATGGGAGCACGGATGATTTTTTGTTCCTTGACAACTCTAATAAAGCCTTCAAAAGCAATGCAACCCAAACCATCAGTTGCTTCATTTTGTTTAATATACAGTTAAAGTCTTCACTAGCCTCTCCTGTGAATGATTTGACAAAATACAACTCGGTTTGAACCGTATTACATGGCATATTAGGCAGAAAATGCCAAGAGCAGAAGGCAATCATCAGATGCGGGATCCGTGAAGCAAATTTACTGAAACTGTTAGTAAATTTACTGGATCATTGCTTTTGGAATTCCACATAAATCATGCAGGTCACTGTATTTAGAAAAAGTACATACTGCCTAAATGCAATGTCCAAAAATGACAACAGAATGTTCCCTGATACTACTTTAGTTGAGAATGACCTGCCTTTGGTTTGGCATTTCCTACAGATCCAGACAAATATGCTTCAAATCTTTATTCAAATAAAGAGTATGGGATAGCTTTTCAAAACCAATAACAGAAAATTGCTTTTGGAAAGCTAAATAGAGAATACACCTTCACTTGAGTACTCCAGTACATAGCCACACAGATGGTAGTCCTACGTCTAATTTTAGCCAGCTCTCCAGCCAAACAGCAAATACTCAATAACAGAGGATTGCTGCCATCTACAGGCTTCATGAAACTTTATCCTAAATATTTAAAATTTTTTCTGAAATTATGGACCAAAAGCCCCTATTTTAAACAGATTCAATGTATCAGCCTGCATTCCCAAAAAAGAATACATAAGAAAGCACCTGTTCATTAAAATCTTTCAAATGATCTCTGAGATTTCTTCCTAATAGTTGGACTCTGGGTATGAAATATATTTAAAAACAAATATTTTAAAACCTAGAATAATTTTAGTAAATTAGCTTTCTTGTAACAAGTAATACATAAATAGTAATAATTATCTTATGACCTTATCTTTATTTTCACAGTGGTCTTCATCATCATGTAATTAATTTTTTCCTCTTATAACCTCGTACTTAGTAACATATAAATTACTATTAAATGCCATGAGGTAAAATGATTGACTGCTGAGAATCTGAATTGAGAAGACTCATCTTCAAACCCTGGCTCTACAGCTTATCAGTGGTATGACACTGACAAGTAACTTGGCAACTCTGTGTCTCAGTGTCTTAATTATGAAAGTGGAAAAAAATATCTGTTCCATAAGGCATTGTGAGATTTAAATTTAAAAATTTGTTAAGGACACTAACAACAGTCACTGACATTTAGCTCTTTAAATGTCAACCTTATCATAATAAATGCTATTGTTATCAGAATAAAAGTCACATCTTAAAAGGTAAGGAATGGGATTTTGTTATCTTATTATCTCTATGTGTGTATGTAAATTTATGTATTCACACACAAACATACATGCACATACATATGGAGGTGTTACCTACATTCCCATATGTCAACATAGTAGGTAAAGCCAAAGTATTTATTCCAGGTGTTCTCAAATCTGGTTGAGCACTGTAATATCTTTGGGAAATCTTAAAAACTGTGGATGCCCAGCTTCACTCCAAGATTCTGATTGTTCATAGGCCTGGCCTTTTTTTTTCAAAGCATCCCAAGTGATTCTAACGTATGGTCAAAGTTGAAAACCAGTATTACATATACATTCAGTTTTACAATTTTATTATATTAAAAAATTAAATTATAGATTCTTTCAAATATGCACATGTCAAAAACTTATGATATTCATCACTGTGTAGCTAATTTTATGATGTCAAATATATTGTTTTTCAATTATGTCTCTATTGAAAGCATTTATAAAATAAACCATTTTCCTAGTTGTTAGCACATTCTGACAATGGATAGGAAAAATTCATATTTGTTTTTACCTATCAGAAACATCACTAGTGAGGATTCTATCATTGAAGCATACCTGCTTATTTGATTGAAGTATTTTAGCTTGTTAATTTGTAGTTTAAAATTTGGGGGGATTCCTATAAGCCTGATTCTTTAGCAAGTTACCCTAGCCAAATTGGAGTAAAGGCTAAGGCTAATTCCATATTTGTAATTTGAAAACAAATGAGAAAATAAAAGTAAAAAGGAAGAAGTCATCATCGTCTATAGAGGCTAGCGTTTTACATTCTGCAGGTACATTCTGAATTTTTAAACCACAACTTAATATTTACAGAGCCTGGGTCATATCTGGATTCAGAAGTACATTCAAATGGAAAGTTTTTATGATTCTAACTGCATATCTGAGTTAGTTCTAACAATTTCAGCATAGTTAAACTGATATTCTTGATTACAGTATGAATATGAACACATAGTACCAAATTACAATCTTTCAGTAGCAACCTTCATCTTAAAATGGAAATTTTTCACAAATGATATAGTGTTTTCCTAGCAATGCTTACCTAACAAGTACTGAGTTACTTTTTAGAGTGTAAACAGACGCTTTTCCACTTCTTCCTGGAGTATACATCTTCATATGGTCTGTGTAGTTGAAATATAATTCAGGCATTAAAATTATAAAAATAAAAATATTTCACTCAAAGTAGCAAATTAAACAGCTGAGGGAGGGAAGCAGACTTCTCAGATATAAGCAAACTTTAGATTGTTTACGGTAAAGCATGGCATAATTATACTTTGTGTGAATTTATTACTGAATACTCTATAATGGCCTATATGGGAAAAGAACCTTAAAAAGAGTAGATATATGTCTCTGTATAACAGATTAACTTTGCTGTTGAAACTTTATCCTAAATATTTAAAATTTTTTCTGAAATTATGGACCAAAAGCCCCTATTTTAAACAGATTCAATGTATCAGCCTGCATTCCCAAAAAAGAATACATAAGAAAGCACCTGTTCATTAAAATCTTTCAAATGATCTCTGAGATTTCTTCCTAATAGTTGGACTCTGGGTATGAAATATATTTAAAAACAAATATTTTAAAACCTAGAATAATTTTAGTAAATTAGCTTTCTTGTAACAAGTAATACATAAATAGTAATAATTATCTTATGACCTTATCTTTATTTTCACAGTGGTCTTCATCATCATGTAATTAATTTTTTCCTCTTATAACCTCGTACTTAGTAACATATAAATTACTATTAAATGCCATGAGGTAAAATGATTGACTGCTGAGAATCTGAATTGAGAAGACTCATCTTCAAACCCTGGCTCTACAGCTTATCAGTGGTATGACACTGACAAGTAACTTGGCAACTCTGTGTCTCAGTGTCTTAATTATGAAAGTGGAAAAAAATATCTGTTCCATAAGGCATTGTGAGATTTAAATTTAAAAATTTGTTAAGGACACTAACAACAGTCACTGACATTTAGCTCTTTAAATGTCAACCTTATCATAATAAATGCTATTGTTATCAGAATAAAAGTCACATCTTAAAAGGTAAGGAATGGGATTTTGTTATCTTATTATCTCTATGTGTGTATGTAAATTTATGTATTCACACACAAACATACATGCACATACATATGGAGGTGTTACCTACATTCCCATATGTCAACATAGTAGGTAAAGCCAAAGTATTTATTCCAGGTGTTCTCAAATCTGGTTGAGCACTGTAATATCTTTGGGAAATCTTAAAAACTGTGGATGCCCAGCTTCACTCCAAGATTCTGATTGTTCATAGGCCTGGCCTTTTTTTTTCAAAGCATCCCAAGTGATTCTAACGTATGGTCAAAGTTGAAAACCAGTATTACATATACATTCAGTTTTACAATTTTATTATATTAAAAAATTAAATTATAGATTCTTTCAAATATGCACATGTCAAAAACTTATGATATTCATCACTGTGTAGCTAATTTTATGATGTCAAATATATTGTTTTTCAATTATGTCTCTATTGAAAGCATTTATAAAATAAACCATTTTCCTAGTTGTTAGCACATTCTGACAATGGATAGGAAAAATTCATATTTGTTTTTACCTATCAGAAACATCACTAGTGAGGATTCTATCATTGAAGCATACCTGCTTATTTGATTGAAGTATTTTAGCTTGTTAATTTGTAGTTTAAAATTTGGGGGGATTCCTATAAGCCTGATTCTTTAGCAAGTTACCCTAGCCAAATTGGAGTAAAGGCTAAGGCTAATTCCATATTTGTAATTTGAAAACAAATGAGAAAATAAAAGTAAAAAGGAAGAAGTCATCATCGTCTATAGAGGCTAGCGTTTTACATTCTGCAGGTACATTCTGAATTTTTAAACCACAACTTAATATTTACAGAGCCTGGGTCATATCTGGATTCAGAAGTACATTCAAATGGAAAGTTTTTATGATTCTAACTGCATATCTGAGTTAGTTCTAACAATTTCAGCATAGTTAAACTGATATTCTTGATTACAGTATGAATATGAACACATAGTACCAAATTACAATCTTTCAGTAGCAACCTTCATCTTAAAATGGAAATTTTTCACAAATGATATAGTGTTTTCCTAGCAATGCTTACCTAACAAGTACTGAGTTACTTTTTAGAGTGTAAACAGACGCTTTTCCACTTCTTCCTGGAGTATACATCTTCATATGGTCTGTGTAGTTGAAATATAATTCAGGCATTAAAATTATAAAAATAAAAATATTTCACTCAAAGTAGCAAATTAAACAGCTGAGGGAGGGAAGCAGACTTCTCAGATATAAGCAAACTTTAGATTGTTTACGGTAAAGCATGGCATAATTATATTTTGTGTGAATTTATTACTGAATACTCTATAATGGCCTATATGGGAAAAGAACCTTAAAAAGAGTAGATATATGTCTCTGTATAACAGATTAACTTTGCTGCACACAGGAAACTGACACAACATTGTAAACCAACTATACTTCTATTAAAAAAATTTTTTGAAGTTAGTAAAAAAAAAAAACTAGTTGCCACTCTTCTCATAAACACTTAGGCTCTGGAGTTAAGAAACCTGAAATCAGATCTCAACAGTTCAAGTTACTTAACTTTTCCATGCTTCAGTTTCCATGTCTATAAAGTGAGGATAATGATAGTGCTGACCTCACAGAATTGTTGAGAATATTAAATGAAATTATACATGTGGGTTAGTGTTGAGTACATAGCAAGCATTCAGTAAAGTTTGTTATTATTATGACAGAGAATGAGATGATTGGATGGCATTCCTGACTCAATGGCCATGAGTTTGAGCAAACTCCAGGAGACAGTAAAGAACAGGGAAGCCTGGCCTGCTACAGTCCATGGGGCCGCAGAGAGTCAGACACGACTTAGTGGCTGAATAATAACAAATACATGTGACATATGTGGATTAGTGTCCAGTACATAGGAAGCACTCAGTGAAGTTTGTTGTTATTATGCTACATGATGAAGGGTTAAGGAGTACCCTAACAGTGAAGGAGAAAGGCAGTGAGACCTAGGGAAAGCTGAGACTGGTAGAAGCTCGGTGATCTAAAGGTCACAAGACTATCTGAGCTGATCCAAGTCATGTTCAAAGTTATGTTGGCCTCCAGTCCAACAGTATAACACATTATAATACAGTATAATAATTCATTATTTCTGGCAGATACTGCTAACCGTCCTCTTTGCTTTAGTAATAGAATTTCTGCACTTCCTCCTGGCACAGGGTCACACAACAGACTATTTTTTACATTCTTCCTTTTAAATAGGTGTCTCCATATGTCTCTATCCTCAGCAGTGGGATATGGAGAGAATTGAAATATGGTACTTCTGGGCCAGTCTTCTAAAAGGAAGATGTTTGATCCCTATTTTCTCCTTCCTTTATCCTAAAGGTTAGAACCTGGGAAAGGTGCTAGTGAAGCAGCTCCAGCCTTTCAAGAGAAGACTTCATCTGGGTGGACAAGAAAAGGAAAGGAAATCAGATTCCTGGATGACATCACTGAACAGGGCTGACCACCACCTTGGACCACCCATCCACCTCTGGATTATCGCATGTCAAGAGAATCAGCTTCTATTTTGTGTAAGACACTTGATCCACCTTCCGTATACTTACACTATTTCATAAATAACTTAACTGGAAGGGGAAAAGGGAATATAAAGCAAAAATAGAGGAACCTTGAGGCTTCACACTGATAAATCTAATCATTACTCTAAGAAAACATTGAAAATCTCTTTCCTGAAGAGTATTCAAAATAATGATAATAACTTTAATTGCAAACACACTATGTTCCAGGCACTAACTTTTTTGCATACACTGTCCCACTAAGCTCTACTGTATTTCTATGAGGATGGTCCTAATACATCCTCATTTTCAGGTACAAAAGGTGAGTCAGTGATATTAACTAAATTGCCCAAGGTCACATGAGTAGAAAGTGAGAGGTGAGATTCTTAACCAAGAATCTCTTCTACAACCCCAGATTTTCCTTACTCTAAATCCTGCCTCCCATGGAGAAATAGTAAACAATTTAGTAATTTTGAAGGTAGCTAAGGTACTAAGACTCTCTAGCACATGTACTTTTATATTACATTATTGCCAAGCAGTTGTGATTTTTTTTTTCCTACTAGGAAGCATACTTTACATAATTATCTTTTCTTTTACCCAAATTTTATGGGTGTTTGGACATTGTTTTAATTGGAAATGTAAATTTGAGCTGTGCACACACAGACACAAACACATCAAACTTTTCAAGTTAACAATGAAGTCAGCTAGCTCAAAGTGAGTGAACAGCTGTATAGGATTTGGAACCTAAGTTGATAATTGGCTTCTTGTTCAAAGGAGCCAATATTAAGCAAATTATAATTTCAAATTATTATATTTTCTTCAAATAGACATTCTTTAATGAAACAGCTACTGAAGATTATTTCTGGAAACTGAAGACTGTCTCCTGATTACATGTTTTTTGACCTCTGAATGAGAGTTCTCAAAAAAAAAAAAACAGGTTGTAGTTTTCTTTAAAAACTACCCAGAAATTTCAGTCCTTTTTCTAAAGTATATCATTTTCGTCAAGTATAATATATATAGTTGGACATGAGTAAATACCACTAATTTGAGATTTGATTTTTAGACCAGCAGTCAGTTCAGGAAAGAACGGCAAAACCTATCTGTGAATATGCTATTGACATTTGGGCCACTCTTTAGGGATGTAAAAATTCTTTCACTAAAACTGCATCATCAAAACCATGTAATATGTTCCAAGCAAGCTGTAAATTTAGTGTTCAGTACTAAATTTAATAGAACTCAAATCAAGACCCATTGAAATAGGTATTTAAACACAGATAATTTCAGATTTACAATTAGATCTTGTGAGTGAGTTAGTCGCTCGGTCATGTCCGACTCTTTGTGACCCCATGGACTATAGCCCTCCAGGCTCCACTGTCCGTGGGATTTCCCAGGCAAGAATACTAGAGTGGGTTGCCCTTTCAGATCTTAGTTCTTGCCATAGACTGCATGTTTGCGGTCCCTGAAATTCTTATGATGAAATCTAATCCTTAAGAGGTGAGGTCTTTGGGAGGTGATGAGGTCATGAGGGCAGAGTCCTCTGAAATTGGATTAACATCCTTATAAAAAGACCACAGTGAGCTCCACTAAGCTTTCTACCATGTGAGGACACAGAAGAAGATGACCATCTATGAACCAGAAGGTCAAAACACAGATCCTGTCGTCATGGAGCTCTCAATCCATGGGTGGGACAGGGTGGAGGGGGCAGGGGTAGTTTATTTCCAATCAGAGCACCATGAATAAATATTAAATCACAGCTATGGTAGGTTTTGTGGACTACCAGGCCCCTCTGTCCATGGGATTTTCCAGGCAATAGTACTGGAGTGGATTGCCATTTCCTTCTCCAGGGGATCTTCCCAACCCAGGGCTCGAACCCGGGTCTCCCACTTTGTAGACAGGGAGCCACCAGAGAAGTCCAGTGAAAAGATTAGATTGTTACAAGAACAAACAGGAGGATATGATATAGTCTATGATATCAGGTGGACCTTCTCTGAGGAGGAAATGTTTAAGTTGTGTACTAAAACATTAGGGCTTCCCTGATAGCTCAGTTGGTAAAGAATCTGCCTGCAATACAGGAGACCCCAGTTCAATTCCTGGGTTGGAAAGATCCTCTGAAGAAGGGATAGGCTACCCACTACAGTATTCTTGGGCTTCCCTTGTGGCTCAGCTGGTAAAGAATCCACCTGCAACACAGGAGACCCCAGTTCGATCCCTGGTTGGGAAGATCTCCTGGAAAAGGGAAAGGCTACCCACTCCAGTATTCTGGCTTGGAGAATTCCATGGACTGTATAGTCCATTGGGTTGTAAAGAGTTGGTCACAACTGAGCGACTTTCACTTCACTTCACTTCACTAAAAGAATAAAGAAGCTACCAGAGAAGAAGATGCAGGTAGTTGTAACTATATGGGAAAAGGAAAGAGCATTCAAGAAATTAAAAGGAAGACAGTGCGGAGTTTAGAGCAAGATGAGATTGGGGTAGAATTGGCAGGGCTTTATGCACTATGTTAATGATTTTGGTCACTGTCTTAGGAACAATAGGAAGACAGTTGAATGAAAAGCGGACAACAATTCCATGCCCTCCACATCCCAAGGAAAGAGAAGTCGTGTCACATGCAAAGAAAAACAGACAAAAAATTATCTTAATGACTTTTTGACTATTTAGGGATTTTTTTAAAAGGTAATTGTGACTATATATTATTTCACCTTGAGGGTTAACTTTAGAACTAATATCGTCTCTCTTCACCACCACTACCTCTTCCCATTAATATGTCTGCCATTAGGTGTGTGATCTAGAGGTACATGTGGGCAAGACATCTGATCAAGTTATAAGGGAAGTTTAGGGGCATTAAATTATGATATTAAATTTTACTTTGTCATCAGCTGTTGTTGTGTTTCTTTTTACACAGCTGTCTTAGAATAAACTTCTTTTAAAAATTATCACGAATTTACCATGGGTCCTCAAAATCTGAATTAAGTACTTGTGAAAATACAGCTGCAATGGCTATTAGGGAATAACCTGAAGAGCAAGTTTTCCAGTTGTTCTAAATATCTTTATATATTATAATAAAGTTTTATTATATGTAAAGTGTGGGAAGATGAAATTTACTACTATAAGAGAACACAAGAAAATTGACTGCGAAAGTTCTAAAGAAGTAAATAAATTCCTTTGTGAATAAAACAAAAATCATACAAATAATAGTGTGACAGGCTGGAAGAGATCTGAAATATACTTCTAATGTTTTAATTTTGTGAAAGGATTTTGAAAGAGATGGCAGTAATTAAACTAATTTACAAAGATAATTCCAAATACTTGAAAAGTATTTTATAGAACTTTCAAGTGATCATAAAAATAGAGAATAAACTATTCTAAAATCAGAGGAATATAGAAAAGGAAGGAAGGAAGAAAGAGGGAGAAAAGGATGGAAGTAAGTAGGGAATCAAAGAATCTAAATTCTTACACAGAGAAAAACATTAACTTTGTAAACTGAATTACTGTCACTTATTAACTGATTAAAGAAACTACTAAGTCTTTCTATATCCCCAAACATTTAGATCTCCTAAATTTAACAGTTTTCAGGTTGGGGCAATAATAACAATAATAACAACAAAATATGTCACTTTTGTGTAACACTTCTCTATAATTGATGTTGAGCTTCAGTGAGATAATAGAGAACATTTAAACCAATTTTTAAAGACAAAAAAAAACCCTGCTTCTCTCTGAATGGCCTCAAAATCCTGAGAAAATCTCATTTTATGGAACAGACATGCTACCAAAATGTTGTTCATAAACCTTTTATTTTTTCTAATGAGATAATATTTCCCCACTAAATGATAATTTCTAACTTGCTTTATCTTTGTCCCAAGTCATTCTTCAATTGTCAGAAATGACTGACAACTTGGTTTTTAGTTTCTCTGTAAAGCACTTGTTCTATGGTAAATGAATTCTAATTTTTAAAACAAAAGAACCAATAGATATTACTTTTAAGAAAAAAAAGACTTTGTAATGAATATTTTTATGGTTATAGTCTCATGTAACAGAATAGCAACTCAAAAGACTACTCATTTTACCTTCCAAACTGTATTAGTTAGACTTGGGTAGTCTACGGTCAGTTCAGTTCAGTCGCTTAGTCGTGTCCGACTCTTTGCGACCCCATGAATCGCAGCACGCCAGGCCTCCCTGTTCATCACCATCTCTCGGAGTTCACTCAGACTCACATCCATCGAGTCAGTGATGCCATCCAGCCATCTCATCCTCGGTCGTCCCCTTCTCCTCCTGCCCCCAATCACTCCCAGCATCAGAGTCTTTTCCAAAGAGTCAACTCTTCGCATGAGGTGGCCAAAGTACTGGAGTTTCAGCTTTAGCATCATTCCTTCCAAAGAAATCCCAGGGTTGATCTCCTTCAGAATGGACTGGTTGGATCTCCTTGCAGTCCAAGGGATTGACATTGTACGGGAGACAGGGATCAAGACCATCCCCATGGAAAAGAAATGCAAAAAAGCAAAATGGCTGTCTGGGGAGGCCTTACAAATAGCTGTGAAAAGAAGAGAGGCGAAAAGCAAAGGAGAAAAGGAAAGATATAAGCACCTGAATGCAGAGTTCCAAAGAATAGCAAGAAGAGATAAGAAAGCCTTCTTCAGCGATCAATGCAAAGAAATAGAGGAAAACAACAGAATGGGAAAGACTAGAGATCTCTTCAAGAAAATTAGAGATACCAAGGGAACATTTCATGCAAGGATGGGCTCGATAAAGGACAGAAATGGCCTGGACCTAACAGAAGCAGAAGATATTAAGAAGAGGTGGCAAGAATACACGGAAGAACTGTACAAAAAAGATCTTCACAACCCAGATAATCATGATGATGTGATCACTAATCTAGAGCCAGACATCTTGGAATGTGAAGTCAAGTGGGCCTTAGAAAGCATCACTACGAACAAAGCTAGTGGAGGTGATGGAATTCCAGGTGAGCTGTTTCAAATCCTGAAAGATGATGCTGTGAAAGTGCTGCACTTTATCTGCCAGCAAATTTGGAAAACTCAGCAGTGGCCACAGGACTGGAAAAGGTCAGTTTTCATTCCAATTCCAAAGAAAGGCAATGCAAAAGAATGCTCCAACTACCGCACAATTGCACTCATCTCACATGCTAGAAAAGTAATGCTCAAAATCCTCCAAGCCAGGCTTCAGCAATACGTGAACCGTGAACTCCCTGATGTTCAAGCTGGCTTTAGAAAAGGCAGAGGAACCAGAGATCAAATTGCCAACATCCGCTGAATCATGGAAAAAGCAAGAGAGTCTACAGTACAATAGTAAATAAAACCTCAAGAATCAGTGGGTTAGCATACCAAAGTTAGTTTATCTAACTGTATCAGCTAGGGAGCACTTAAAGGCATCTCTCTTTCATGTGGTGAGTTAGCGATTCAGGTTCTCTCCACTCAAGTCATGACCTGCAGGATTGCTATGGCGATAGAAAGTAGTACTAAAAGGTCCTACAGAATAAGTCACAGTCAGAACTATTGATTTGCATGTTATCACTTCTACCCATCATCCGCTAGACAGAATTAGATACACGGTCTCCGTTTAACCACAAAGGGAACACACAGATTTTTGGCGAGGTCTCTCTCAGCCACCATTTATCAGGTCTTATTATTTGCAGATACACTTCAAAGACTATCTATAGCACATTGGAATTTACATTCTAATAGGTTTCTATGGAGTACATATGCGTGCATGTTCAGATATGCAGGAAATCACTGAATCACATGCATTTGACTGAACACTAAAACTCTTCTACAAATTCTTGTCTTCCCTTGCTGTTCCATTAATTGGAACTTTCTTGTCCTCTTCCATCTCTTTATCTTTCTCTCTTCCCTCACTGGTTGCCTAGGAACAGCACCCCACCTCCACCCTGCCCACTTCTTATTTAACTAGAGGGCTGATTCAAAGTGTATCTACCATAGTAGAACTACTTAAAATGCAGGTGGCTTAGAAAAGGAGAAAGATGGAAATCATTAATTACCACTCAACACTCAGTTGCCCACTACTACTACTAAGTCTTCCATCCCAATGCTCAGCTTCCCTCTCATATTCTTACCCACCAGTCAACAAAGGGAAGGAAAGGTGAGAAATAGAAGTTAGGGGATCTTAAGAAAGAGAATGTTTCCTGCTTTCTAACAGTTCCAAGATGAAATAAGACCTAAGGAACAAATAGCTTCATGGTACATCCAGATAGATACATAGTCCTTCAAATGATCCCCATGCTCCAAGTGTAAGCAGCAGTAAGCTTCCAGAACTGAAAGAGTCATATTTCTGGGAACACATGTCATTGCTAGAACAATGATAAAATAATCACTAATGCCATATACACATGCACACCAAGAGAAGACCCTGAAACTCTGGCATAAACCACAGAAAGCTGGAGGAAACACTAGAAGGGATGGAAATTACCTAACTTCCAGCCCCAACCCACTGCAACAGCAGAAATGAATGAAAATTCAAAATACAAGTGGAGTTGTTTCACAGAAAATTAACAAACTAAGTTTGTAAACAGATCCATATTTGTTAGAGTCATATACAATTATTTTGAAATATGTGTATACATGTAAATTATAACAAGAAAGAAAAAGCAAACTAAAACATGCTAACTTCTAGGGATTATGAATGAATCTTATTGTCGAATGTCCCTTTAAGGTAGTTTTAATAAGCCAACAGTGCATACTTGCTTAAATTACAAATGACAATATGGTTGTAAAGCTCCCAAGATAAGAAGACAATTTTGAGAAATCTATTAAAATATTTAAGAAAGTGTTAGCCAATATTTAGTAGCCAAAATTAAATTATAGATTGAATACTTGAAAATAAATAAAAAATGTTTGTAAGGATCTGATTGTGTCTATTCTGTTTAGTAAAATTTCCAGTGGAATGATCTAAGCAGGCCCTTTTGAAAGTTGCCACCATTATTAAGTTTTAAAAGCTGACTTTCTAATCCTATTTAAATTCATATGACTTTCTTTTATCTTTATAGCTACCTACCTAATGTCATAATTGATTCATGGCTGAACTAGGAACTCAAAAATTTTAAACATTTTGTTAACTGTCTACAATTATTGATCTTATTCTCAGACATGTTATATTTTTATCAATTTTAAAGCATTTTTATTATTCCTACTGGTGGGCTTCCCTGGTGGCTCAGTCAGTAAAAGAATCTGCCTGCAATGCGTGAGACCCAAGTTCAATCCCTGGGTCGGGAAGATCCCCTGGAGGACGGCATGGCAATCCACTCCAGTATTCTTGCCTGGGGAATCCCATGGACAGAGGAGCCTGATAGGGTGCAGTCCGTGGGGTCAACAAAGAGTTGGACATGACTGAGCAACTAAGCATGGCACTGGTGGAATGAAGCAATAGGCATTCTAGTGAGCAAACATCGTAAGTATTTAAAGCATAAACAAAATTAGTGCTGAACTAAGAATGGATCCTTGGTAAAGAGATGGGAGTACAGATCACCTTACCTGTATCCTGAGAAGCCTGTATGCAGGTCAAGAAGCAACAGTTGAAATGAACATGGAACAATAGACTGGTTCAAAATTGGAAAAGGAATATGCAAAGCTATATATCATCACCCTGCTTATTTAATACAGAGTACATCATGAGAAATGCTGAGCTGAATGAACCACAAGCTGGAATCAAGTTTGCCAAGAGAAATATCAATAACCTCAGATATGCAGATGACACCACTCTAATGGCAGAAAGTGAAGAGGAACTAAAAAAATCTCTTAATGGGGGTGAAAGAGGAGAATGAAAAGCTGGCTTAAAACTGAACATTAAAGAAACTAAGACCATGGCATCTGATCCCATCACTTTATGGAAAATAGACGGGGGAAAGTGGAAACAGTGACAGATTTTGTTTTCCTGGGCTCCAAAATCACTATAGACAGTGACTGCAGCCATGAAATTAAAAGACACTTGCTCCTTGGAAGGAAAACTATGCAAACCTAGGCAGCATATTAAAAAGCAGAGACATCACTTTGCCAACAAAGGTCCATATAGTCAAAGCTGTGGTCATTCCAGCAGTCATGTACAGATGTGAGAGTTGGACCATAAAGAAGGCTAAGCACTGAAAAACTGATGCTTCCAAATTGTGGTGCTGGAGAAGACACTTGTGTCTCTTAGGCTGCAAGGAGATCAAACCAGTCAATCCTAAAGGAGATAGCCCTGAATATTCATTAGAAGGACTGATGCTGAATCTCCAATACTTTGGCCACCTGAAGTAAAGAGCTGACTCATTGGAAAAGACCCTTATGGTGGGAAAGGTAGAGGGCAGGAGGAAAAGGGATGACAGAGGATGAGATGGTTGGATGGCATTACCAACTCAATGGATATGAGTTTGAACAAGCTTCAGGAGATGGTGAAGAACAGGGAAGCCCAGCACACTGCAGTCTATGGGGTCACAGAGTGTTGAATACTCCTTAGCATCTAAACAACAGCACAAAGAATAGTAAATATTAACAGTAAAATTTGTATCCTTAAGAAAAATTATTTTATTCCTTGATAAATTGTGAAGAAAAAGTGAAGGGGAAAAAAATGTAACTAGTTGAAGCATTAATTTAGGTTCTCAACACAGAAACATTGAAAAACCAATGAGAAGCATGACTACTTCATGAGTATCTTCTCCTACAAGGGTCCTTTGGACTTCTCATTAAATATTGCTTCTGGAAAGTGAAGTGAAAGTGAAAGTTGCTCAGTCATGCCCAACATTTTGGGAACATTTTGGGACTGTATAGTCCATGGAATTCTCTAGGCCAGAATACAGGAAACCCTTTCCCTTCTCCTGGGGATCTTCCCAACCAGGGATCAAACTGGGGTCCCCTGCATTGCAGGCAGATTCTTTACCACCTGAGCCACAAGGGAAGCCCAAGAATACTGAAGTGGGTAGCCTATCCCTTCTCCAGCAGATCTTCCTGACCCAGGAATCAAACCCGGGTCTCCTGCACTGCAGGCAGATTTGTTACCAACTGAGCTATCAGGGAAGCCATGGCTTCTGGACGTTACATGAAAACTTTACTGTCTCTACTGAAAATAGAGGATTTTGCTGCCTGTTGTAAATAACTTTGTTGCAACATATCATTTAGTAAGGCAAGTAAAATGTGGCTCTTGCTCTCATTTAGTGAAGTAAAGGTAGCTATTAAAAGAAAAAGACACCTTGTAATCTGAATTACTTCCTGCTGAGCAGTCATCCTCTGGGCAGATACTGTGCAAATGATACTCCATTTCCTGCATTACTCTTCACATAATAGTTTTAACTTTTAAATTTTGACACTGAAAAAAAATTTGTAATAAAAATTGTAAAATGAAACTACAAGTAAATGGAGATATTTCTGTCTAATCCAATAAAATAAAGTATTTAATTATAGTTAACATTATTTTTCTGTAATTTTGCAAATTCCAAGGTAAAAACAATCTTCCAAAGTTTGAAAAACTCTTCATTCTACAAGAAATTGTGTAATAAAATCATAAGCAAAACATTCAATTTATCAAACATCCTGAATGGTCACTGGTAAGTGCTTTGAAGTCCTTTGGAATCATATGGACCTGGATTTGCATCCTTTAGTTCTAATACATTTTTATGACCCTGGACAATGTATTGCACTCATTAAACCTTAGTTCCTCATGTATACAATAGAAATAATAATCCCTGATTCCCAAGGTAGTTAAGAAATTTAAAGGAAGTTATAGATTTTAAGTACTCATCAAGGTGCTTGGAACAGTACATGCCCAAAAAGTGATTATCTATTAGTATTCTTATAATGGACACTATGCAGAAGATTCCCTGGAAGAAGTCATGGCAACCCACTCCAAGATTCTTACCTGGAGAATCCCATGAACAGAGGGGCTTGGCAGGCTACAGTTCATAGGGTTGCAAAGAGTTGCATACAATTGAAGCAACTTAGCACACATGCACATGCATAGTGTCAAAAATCAAATAAAAGAGGATCATTTTAAGCTTTGAAAAATCAGGCTTAGTAAAATTCCTTATCCATAGAAGCTTTGAGGTAAAAAGTACAAAAAATTGGTTTCTTTTTAAAAAATTGATTTCATAGCATGTTATGTATAGGAGAAAACCTCTTAGTTCAATGTTGTGTCCTTATTTTACATATTTGGAAAGAAATCATGTTTTCCAATTATATAAAAACTGCTGTCTTTGCTCAAAATCTTGCTTAAAAGATGTCAATCCTACAAAGCAAGCAGAAATTGGAGAGAGGATGAAGACTTTTTTAGAAGAGAAGCAAAAAAAGAGAAATCCATATCTCCCTGGAATTTCTCTGAAACACACTCCCCAGTTTGTACTGTGCATAAATGATAGAGCTCAAGCAGAAAGTGACAGCCTTATTTTGCTACAAAGTGGGCCTGATAGGTCAAAGTGCAAGGTTGATCAAGCAGATGAAAATTGAAAAGAGAAATTGTAGACATGAGGGAGTTCCAGAGGGGTGAGCCCTAAACTGTATACAAATATCTGCTAAATCTTAGAAGGAGTTCTAAATTTTAGAATGTAAGTAGAGATTTCAAGGATCTTGCTGAAAGACTAAAAATTGCTTATCAAAGGTATCACTAGTTGATTGTTTCTGGAAAGACAAGATTTGAGTTCAAATTCAACCAAATTAAATAGGATTCACTTTCAAAACTCAGTAAGTGTCAGTCTTACAAATTATGACCATATCCCAAGACTAA
This sequence comes from Cephalophus harveyi, assembly GCA_006410635.1. NCBI lineage: Eukaryota > Metazoa > Chordata > Mammalia > Artiodactyla > Bovidae > Cephalophus > Cephalophus harveyi. Next base: position 88,449 of record SJYT01054727.1, on the reverse strand, counting down.
GCACTACACTCTTGGATTAAAGGTAAAATGAAAACAAACCATTCTAAGGGAGTTTAAACAAATCCTCTACAGGACCAATGTGATTTGCCAGTGATTTAAGTGCTTGAAATTGGCTTCCCTGGTGGCTCAGAGGTTAAAGCGTCTGCCTCCAATGCGGGAGACCCAGGTTCGATCCCTGGGTCGGGAAGATCCCCTGGAGAAGGAAATGGCAATCCACTCCAGTATTCTTGCCTGGAGAATCCCATGGATGGAGAAGCCTAGTATGTTACAGTCCACGGGGTCGCAAAGAGTCGGACACAACTGAGCGACTTCACCTCACCTCAAGAGCAAGAGAACAGAATCAATTGTCCACAATGTATTACCAATAATGTTTAATGTTAGACATGCAAAGAGGCAGATCCATAATCTGAAAAAGGCATCAATAGAAGTATAGCCACAAACAACCATGATGTTAGCATTAGTATATAAGAACTATATAATATAAACATGATTAAGGAAACTGTAAAAGATGGATGCAATGACTAAAGTGATGAGATTTTTAAATTCTGACTACTAGATAGAGCTAGTAACTATATGGAAATTCTAGAAGTGGAAAATATAATATTAAATTATAAAATTTATAAGATTAATGGCAGATTGGACTCTGCAAAAGAAATGAACAGTGACTGTGAAGACGGATTGATAATACAGAGGAAAACGGTAAACACAAATGCTGAATTGAAACTACAAGATAATCAGTTCAGTTCAGTCACTCAGTCATTTCTGACTTTTTGCAACCTCATGGGACTGCAGCATGCCAGGCTTCCCTGTCCATCACCAATTTCCGAAGCCTACTCAAACTCGTGTTCATCACATCAGTGATGCCATCCAACCATCTCATCCTCTGCCGTTCCCTTCACCTCCCATCTTCAATCTTGCCCAGCATCAGGATCTTTTCAATGGGCCAGTTTTTTGTATTAGGTGGCCAAAGTATTGGGGATTCAGCTTCAGCATCAGTCCTTCCAATGAATACTCAGGACTTATCTCCTTTAGGATGGACTGGTTGGATCTCCTTGCAGTCCAAGGGACTCTCAAGAGTCTTCTCCAATACTACAGTTCAAAAGCATCAATTCTTCAGTGCTCAACTTTCTTTACAGTCCAACTCTCACACCCATACATGACTACTGGAAAAACCATAGCTTTGCCTAGATGGACCTTTGTTGGCAAAGTAATGTCTCTGCTTTTTAATATGCTGTCTAGGTTGATCATAACTTTTCTTCCAAGGAGCAAGTGTCTTTTAATTTCACGACTACAGTCACCATCTGCAGTGGTTTTGGAGCCCCTAAAAATAAAGTCTGTCACTGTTTCCATTGTTTCCCCATCTATTTGCCATGAAGTGATGGGACTGAATGCCATGATCTTAGTTTTCTGAACATTGATCTTTAAGCAAACTTTTTTACTCTCCTCTTTTACTTTCATCAAGAGGCTCTTTAGTTCTTTGCTTTCCTGCCATAAGGGTGGTGTCATCTGCATATCTGAGGTTATTGATATTTCTCCCGGCAATCTTCATTCCAGCTTATGCTTCATCCAGCCCGGCATTTTGCATGATGTACTCTGCATATCTTTAATCCAATTTTCTGTTGATGGGCAGGGCTGTGTTCCCCCTCTGTTGCTTGACCTGAGGTCAAACTATGGTGGAGGTAATGAAGATAATGGCAACCTCCTTCAAAAGGTCCTATACACACACTGCTGCACTCAGTGCCCCTGACCCCCCAGCAGGTCACCACCAACCCATGCCTCTCCTGGAGACTCCTGGACACTCCTGGACACTCATGGGTCAGTCTCTTGTTGAGTCACTGCTCCTTTCTCCTGGGTTCTGGTGCACATAAGGTTTTGTTTGTGCCCTCCAAGAGTCTGTTTTCTTAGTCCTGTGTAAGTTCTGGTGGTTCTATGGGGGGGCGGGGGGGCGGTTGATGGCGACCTCCTCCACGAGGGCTTGTGCCATCCCCAGGTCTGCTGCACCCAGAGCCCCTGCCCCTGCGGCAGGCCGCTGCTGACCTGCACCTCCACAAGGGACACTCAGACACAGTTCTGGCTCAGTCTCTGTGGGTTGGGCGTGCATTTTGTGCCCTTCCCAGGTCTGAGCAGCTCAGGCGACCGAGTTCTTGGTGAGTGCACTGTCCCAGGCGGGCCAAGCATCTTAATCACCTCCCCGGTCCTAGCTGCTCAGTTTCCCCGGTGCACCGTGAGAGCATTGTCTCAGGTGTGCCTTATGTCTCCTCTGGACCGCTAATCTCAGGCTGCAACCCTCCTGGTGGATGTCAACCATCCGAGGTCTCAGGAAGACTTGGTCAGCAGCTGGGAGACTGCTCACAGGTGCTGGAAGGTGCCGTCTCTGGGGCTGAGACGGCAGCAGCCCCTCGCCTTCTGGCTCTGGCTCTCTACCTCTGCCTCTCTGCCGGGGAGGGGCCAGTACGCAGCCTGCTGTTCTCCTTTGGTATTCTCTCAATCCTTTGTTCTGTGAGCAGACCAGGCTGCATGTTAGGTTGTTAGGTTAGAGCCTTTCGCAGGAAATTTCTCCTTTCCACAGTTGTTGTGAGGTGTGTATTCTGTGGGTTTCTTTTTTTCCCCCCCAGGTATGTTGCCCTCTGAGATTCCAGAACTCCCGACAGACCCACTTGTGAGAGGGCTTCCTACTGTGTGGAAACTTCTCTTCCTTCACGACTCCCTCCCAGGACAGGTCTCCTTCCCTAAGTCTTTTGTCTCACATTTTGTCTTTTAGATTTTGTCCCACCTCCTTTCAAAAAGAATAAGCTGCCTTTCTGGGTGCCTGGTGTCCTCCACCAGTGTTCAGAAGTTGTTTTGTGGAAGTTGATCAGCATTCAAAACAAGACAGGGAGCAGACAGTGGCTCAGATCATGAACTCCTTATTGTCAAATTGAGACTTAAATTGAAGAAAGTAGGGAAAACCACTAGACCATTCAGGTATGACCTAAATCACATCCCCTATGGTTATACAGTGGAAGTGACAAATAGATTCAAGGGATTAGATCTGATAGATAGAGTGCCTGAAGAACAATGTACAGAGGTTCATGACATTGTACAGGAGACAGAGATCAAGACCATCCCTATGAAAAAGAAAGGCAAAAAGGCAAAATGGTTGTCTGAGGAGTCCTTAAAAATAGCTGTGGAAAGAAGAGAAGTGAAAGGCGAAGGAGAAAAGGAAATATACACCCATTTGAAGGCAGAATTGTAAAGAAGAGCAAGGAGAGATAAGAAATCCATCCTCAACGATCAATGCAAAGAAATAGGGGAAAACAATAGAATGGGAAAGACTAGAGATCTCTTCAAGAAAACTAGAGATATTAAGGGAACATTTCATGCAAAGATGGGCTCAATAAAGGAAAGTAATAGTATGGACCTAACAGAAGCAGAAGATATTAAGAAGACGTGGCAAGAATACACGGAAGAACAGTACAAAAAAGATCTTCATGGCTCAGATAATCACAATGGTGTGATCACTCACCTAGAACCAGACATCCTGGAATGCAAAGTCAAGTAGGCCTTAGGAAGCATCATTACGAACAAAGCTAGTGGAGGTGATGGAAATCCAGTTGAGCTATTTCACATCCTAAAAGCTGATGCTGTGAAACTGCTACACTCAATATGCCTACAAATCTGGAAAACTCAGCAGTGGCCACAGGACTGGAAAAGGTCAGTTTTCATTCCAATCCCAAAGAAAGGCAATGCCAAAAAATGTTCAAACTACCACACAATTCTACTCCTCTCACAGGCTAGCAAAGTAATTCTCAAAATTCTCCAAGCCAGTCTTCAACAGTGGATGGACCAATAACTCCCAGATGTGCTGCATTTAGAAAAGGCAGAGGAAGCAGAGATCAAATTGCCAACATCCACTGGATCTTCGAAAAAGCAAGAGAGTTCCAGAAAAAATCTACTTTTGCTTTATTGACTACACAAAAGCCTTTGACTGTGTGGATCACAACACACAGTATGTGAAAAATTCTTTAAAAGATAGGAATACCAGACCACTTGATTTGTCTCCGGAGAAATCTGTATGCAGGTCAAGAAGCAACAGTTAGAACAGGACAAGGAGGAACAGACTGGTTCCAAATCAGAAAAGGATTACATCTAGGCTGTATTTTGTCACCCTGCTTATTTAACTTATATGCAGAGTACATCATGAGGAATGCTGGGCTGGAGGAAGCACAAGCTGGAATCAAGATTGCCAGGAGAAATATAATAACCTCAGATATGCAGATGACACCACCTTTACTGTAGAAACCAAAAAAGAACTAAAGAGCCTCTTGATGAATGTGAAAGAGGAGAGTGAAAAAATTGGCTTAAAACTCAACATTCAGAAAACTAATATCTGGCATCTTAGTTTTGGCATCCAGTGATGTTTTTTCCTGTGGTCATGTATGGATGTGAGAGTTGGACTGTGAAGAAGGCTGAGCACCGAAGAATTGATGCTGTTGAACTGTGGTGTTGGAGAAGACTCTTGAGAGTCCCTTGGACTGCAAGGAGATCCAACCAGTCCATTCTGAAGATCAGCCCTGGGATTTCTTTGGGAGGAATGATGCTAAAGCTGAAACTCCAGTACTTTGGCCACCTCATGTGAAGAGTTGACTCATTGGAAAAGACTCTGATGCTGGGAGGGATTGGGGGCAGGAGGAGAAGGGGAAGACCGAGGATGAGATGGCTGGATGGCATCACGGACTCGATGGACATGAATCTGAGTGAACTCCGAGAGATGGTAATGAACAGGGAGGCCTGGCGTGCTGCAATTCATGGGGTCACAAAGAGTCAGACACGACTGAGCAACTGAACTGAACTGAACTGATGGCATAAGTGATGGCATCCATTCCCATCACTTCATGGTAAATAGATGTGGAAACAATGGAAATACTGACAGACTTTTCTTGGGGGGGGCTCCAAAATCACTGCAGATGGTGACTGCAGCCATGAAATTAAAAGATGCTTGCTCCTTGGAGGAAAAGCTATGACCAACCTAGACAGCATATTAAAAAGCAGAGACATTACTTTGCCAACAAAGATCCACATAGTCAAAGCTATGGTTTTTCTATCAGTCATGTATGGATGTGAGAGTTGGACTATAAAGAAAGCTGAGCACCAAAGAATTGATGCTTTTGAACTGTGGTGTTGGAGAAGACTCTTGAGAGTCCCTTGGACTGCAAGGAGATCCAACCACTCCATCCCAAAGGAGATCAGTCCTGAGTGTTCATTGGAAGGACTGATGTTGAAGCTGAAACTCCAATACTTTGGCCATCTGATGCAAAGAACTGACTCATTGGAAAGGACCCTGATGCTGGGCAAGACTGAAGGCCAGAGGAGAAGAGGATGCCAGAGGATAAGATGGTTGGATGGCATCACCGATGCGATGGACACAAGTTTGAGTAGGCTTCAGGAGTTGGTGATGGACAGGGAGGCCTGGTGTGCTGCAGTCCATGGAGTTGCAAAGTGTCAGTCACAACTGAGTGGCTGAACTGAACTGAACTCTGCACATAAGTTAAATAAGCAGAGTGACAATATACAGCCTTGACATATTCCTTTTCCTTTTAGGAACCAGTCTGTTGTTCCATGTCCAGTTCTAACTGTTGCTTACTGATCTGCATACATATTTCTCAAGAGGCAGGTCCGGTGGTCTGATAGTCCCATCTCTTAAAGCATCTTCCACAGTTTGTTGTGATCCACACAATCAAAGGCTTTGGCGTAGTCAATAAAGCAGAAGTAGATGTTTTTCTAGAACCCCCTTGCTTTTTCAATCATCTAACAGATGTTGGCAATTTGATCTCTTGTTCCTCTGCCTTTTCTAAATCCAGCTTGAACATCTGGAAGTTAATGTTTCACATACTGTTGAAGCTTGACTTGGAGAATTTCAGCATTACTTTGCTAGTGTGTGAGATGAGTGCCATTGTGCAATAGTTTGAGCATTCTTTGGCATTGCCTTTCTTTGGGATTGGAATGAAAACTGACCTTTTCCAGTCTGTGGCCACTGCTGAGTTTTCCAAATTTGCTGGCATATTGAGTGCAGCACTTTCACAGAATCAACCTTCATCATCTACAAGATAATATGAAGCTGTCTAAGTACCACTGAAGTCCCAGAGAGAGATGAAAGGGAGGGAGAAAAAGGAAAAATAATATTTGAAGAAATAATGGCCAAGTTTTTCAAGTTAAGAATAAAGGAACCCACAAATTTGATCACCAAAGTAAATAAAAAGAAAACCGTTCTACCTGGTAAGAGGAGAAAAGGAACATATCTTTATATGATAATTCAAACTGCTGAAAGCTGAAAATAAAAAGAACAATCTTAAAAGAAACCAAAGGGGAAAAAACACATTTTGTACAGAGAAACACTGATGAGAAAAACAGATGACTTCAAGTAAAAAGAAAAAAAAAAAAAGAATTGAAGCCAGAAGACAATGGTACATTGCTTTAGTGGTTTAAAATTTTAAAAAAAATTTTTTGTCAGTATAGAACTCTGTATCTGGTGAAATATTTTTCACAAAATAAAGTAATCTTCATATACATGAAATCTTTATAAGATTTGCTGCTGGAAGATCTAAGAAATGCTCAAAGTTCCTCAGGCTGAACAGAAATGATGATAGGTAGAAATTCAAACAGAAAGAAAGGACAAGAACTGAAAATGGTAAATATGCAAGTAAACACAAAAAAACAAATGTTTCTTTTTAAAAATTTCTTTAAAAGACAATATGCTGTTAAAAGAAAATATTCTTAGAAACCTGCAAGAGAATATCATTCCCACCCTGACTATAAGAAAAATACAGATGATCTAAAAAAAAACTCTTCTTGAACCCATGAAGACATCTGAGAACAGGGCAACCAACTGAACTGAACATCAAAGTATGACAAGTTCCACTGAAAAGAGACTGGACACACGAACTCTATGGCAGAGCACAGGAGGAAGAAGTGGCTGCCCAAAAAATAAAATAGGCAAGAACACTAAGAAATCCCTAAGGGCCAAGTGTGGGCTCGCAATAGTTGAGAATAACCTAAATTATCAAAAAGAAAGGTTGTGCACACTCACTCACAAACTCTTTTCCATGGATCTCTGCTAGGAAAGATTCTGTATAGGAAAGGAGACCAGAGAGAACCATTTCCCTCAAAGGGGACATCATGTGGACGGTGATCAGCCACCGAGGAGGCACAGGCGCAAAGCAATGCTGCTTCTATTCTCTGCCCGTAGAAAATATGTGGGCCGGAGGCGATCCATATTCTTGCCACCACAGCCTCAATACTTATCTTCCACTGCAAAGAATCAGAGAAAAATTGATTGCCTCTTAAAGAAGTGAAGAAACAAAAGCTATCTGTCCCCGTGGAAAAGCACGGAAATCTTCTAGCCCGCAATCCTACGCTGATACAAAGCACAGGTCTGCTTCCAATGGGAAAGTGTTAGCCGCTCAGTCGTGTCCAGCTCTTTGCAACCCCATAGACTCTAGCCCTCCAGGCTCCTCTGTGCATAGAATTCTCCAGGCAAGAATACTGGAGTGGGTTGCCATTTCCTTCTCCAGGGTTCTTTTGGGAAAGAGGAAGAAAATTCTATCGTGCCTCTCCAAAGACATAATACATAAGTTTTTCTATCACGGGAGGGAGACCAGGAATACTGAGAAGGCCTGACTCCTAAGGTCCAGCATATAGCTCTACCCAAGACTGAGGCTGGACAAGAATATCAAGTACTCTTTAAATATCTGGATTGAGGAAGAGCCTAAAGATGAACTATCTGCTACCCCAGCCTCTGTAGTAAGCATACCGAGTTCATGTGTTCAATTTCTATTCAGAGGGACTTGCCGAACTTTGAAATACAGTTCAGTTGGTTGCCTTGTAGGCCACCACTGGAGAAATTTGTAGCCCAATGTCATGAGAGGAGAAGGCAATGGCATCCCACTCCAGTACTCTTGCCTGGAAAATCCCATGGACAGAGGAGCCTGGTGGGCTGCAGTCCATGGGGTTGCGAAGAGTCGGACACAACTGAGCGACTTCACTTTCACTTTTCACTTTCATGCATTGGAGAAGGCCATGGCAACCCACTCCAGTGTTCTTGCCTGGAGAATCCCAGGGACAGCAGAGCCTGGTGGGCTGCCGTCTATGGGGTCGCATAGAGTCAGACACGACTGAAGCGACTTAGCAGCAGCAGCAGTAAACTTTCACAGTAATGAACTGACAGAAAGAAGGGCTTGCCATTCCAAAGCATGAATATTATTTCTTTTTCTAATTAATTTCTTTTTCACTGGGGTATTATTGCTTTACAATGTTGTGTTAGCTGCTGCTGTATAACAACGTGACTCAGAAACATGTATACATATATCCCCTCCCTCTTAAGCCTCCCTCCCATCTACCCCTATCCGACCCCTCTAGGTCATCACAGATCATCGAGCTGAGTTCCCTGTGCCATACAGTAGCCTGAAGCATAAATATTATTTCTATCAGCCTCTATAGTTCTTCTACATACAGTGGCTGGTGTTTGATTCAGAATTAAAAGACATGTCAGTTACTCCAGAGAAATAGAACCAGGAGGACATGTGCGTATGTTTGTAGACAGAGATTTGTTTTAAGTAATTGGCTTATGTGATTAGGGTGAGCCAGCAGGCTGGAGAAAAGGAAGAGCTGATGGTGAAGTTTAAGTCTGAAGGCCATCAGGCTGAAGATTCAGAAATAAGCTGACACTACAGTGTAAGCCTAAAGGGGGTCTACTAGTAGGATTCCTTCTTGCTCAACAGTTAGTTCCATTGAGACTTACAACTGATTGAATGAGGTCCATCCACATTATGAAGGGCAATCTGCTCTATTCAAAGGCCACTGATTTAAATGTCAATCTCATCCCAAAACACTCTAACAGAAACATCCAGAATAGTGTTTGACCATGTATCTGAGTACCAGGATATTACTAAGCATCACAATTTGCTTTTTAGTAGAAGCAAGAAAAAAAAAAATTGAAAAAAGAACATTGTCAAGAGATAAAAGAATTAACAGAATCAGAGGTCAAAATGCAAATAACCAATATAAGTGAAATCAATGATATTACCACAGATCCTAAAGACATTAAAATGATAAGGAAATATTATGAACAACTATATCTATAATTTTGATAACACCATAGGGAGGTACTAAGTCACACAGCAGTCTTAATGCTGTGTAATTCCCTTCTGGTGATGGGAAAGGGGATGTTGAATAAATGTTAAGAATAATAGAATCTGCCATATCCAGTAATAAAACTTCTGTTAAAAAAAAAGAGCCATAATATATTATCATGTGTGCATGGAGTTTGCAACATTATTTTCGATCGTAAAAACATTGGAAGCCACCTGGAATAGAGGAATAGTTGAATATATTTTAGTATAACCTGACAATTGAATATTTTGGTTTTTCTCCTGAGCATTGTGATTTTGCCTACTCAGTTATGTAAGCATCTTTCTAATGTATGGGCATCTCAAGAGTGTACAAGAAACTTCTGACACATTTCCATCCTCCAAATCATGAATAGGTCACACACTCAAACCTAGTACTGGAGAAGTTTCCTTTAAATATGGAAAAATAGCAACAACAACAACAGTAATAATAATTAGTGCAGGGCAATATCGTATCATGATTCATATTCATATCAACTATTAATGCCAATTTTTTAAAAATCTATTTTCACATAATCTTATCTCAGCGATAGCTTAAGCTGAAAAGCTTTGATCTACTAAAATCTCTAACAGGCTTAAAACTTTAAGTTGCCAATCCATCAGCTATTACTTATAATTCTGATGGTCCAGCAGATTTTAAAAGTAGTATTTACTTCCATAATATTATTTACATCATATGGTTGTATATACTTTGGAGTTCTCAGACTATGCATTTCCCATAAAAATTCAAATCAATAAAAAATAACTGGATACTTACTATGCATCTAGTTATGTGCTAGAAACTATAAAGAGTATATTTAAAAGATATTTGCCTTTGAAGAGCTGATATAACATTTCACAAAAATGTTACAGAAAAACACAAATATAATACAATACTATATTAGCTATTTCACTATATCTGACAAGTCAAGCTAAATGAGCTTTGAAATGGTATTTTATTTTCTCTCACTTTGCACTCATTTTGTAGCACTAAGGTCTCCTCTTCTGAATATATGTCAATCTATTACAGTTTACATTATATTAAAATAATCCAAATAAAACTTTTCCTAACAAACTGTAAGCACTTCTACACCAATTTATTTCTGTCTTGTTTACATATTGAGTATGCAATAGAACTGAATAAATACTTATTGAAGTGCAATAAAATTGGTGCTGACTCTCAGCTCAGTTCAGTCACTCAGTCGGGTCTGACTCTTTGCGACCCCATGAATCGCAGCACGTCAGGCCTCCCTGTTCATCACAATCTCTCGGAGTTCACTCAGACTCACATCCATCGAGTCCGTGATGCCATCCAGCCATCTCATCGTCGGTCGTCCCCTTCTCCTCCTGCCCCCAATCCCTCCCGGCATCAGAGTCTTTTCCAATGAGTCAACTCTTCGCATGAGGTGGCCAAAGTACTGGAGTTTCAGCTTTAGCATCATTCCTTCCAAAGAAATCCCAGGGCTGATCTTCAGAATGGACTGGTTGGATCTCCTTGCAGTCCAAGGGACTCTCAAGAGTCTTCTCCAACACCACAGTTCAAAAGCATCAATTTTTCGGTGCTCAGCCTTCTTCCTCTTCACTTTCTGCCATAAGGGTGGTGTCATCTGCATATCTGAGGTTATTGATATTTCTCCCGGCAATCTTGATTCCAGCTTGTGTTTCTTCCAGACCAGCGTTTCTCATGATGTACTCTGCATAGAAGTTAAATAGGCAGGGTGACAATGTGCTGACTCTACTGACTTGAATTACAAAAGGACACCAGAAAGGATGATAGACAGTAGTGTTTCTTCATGCCCCAGCATGTTTTGAATATCCTTCCTCGGTATAAGGAAGTTCCCACTTTTTAACTCCTGCCTTACTAAGGTATTGATAGAAAATACCCGTGCAGTTGGAAGCAGTCCCAAAACTCAATCAGACTTTCCAGCAGGAAACTTCAGTGAGCAATGTGAGGGACTACAGAGCATGGCTTTCTAGGGAGGGTGGAGGCGGCAGTGTGTCCAGCTCTCAGCCACAAAGCAACTTTAGTGTGTTCCTGGTGCAAAATGGCAGCAGGGAAAATTGTAATCTAGCAGCAGCAGCAGCAGCAGTTTCCTTCAGACAATTCTACAGTGTGGTTTAGGCATTGTTCCTGGTCATTTAGCCTTGAGTCTTGTGCTTCAAATCTCCAATAGCCCTGAGAGCTTCTCATTATCCTTTTAAAGGAACTCCTTTTCGGTTTAGTTCAGCCAGACTCCTTTTCAGTTGTTTTCAGTTAAGAACATTAGCTGATGCAATTCTAAGAGTCACTGATACATTATAAATTAAGATTGATATTTTTCTGTATAAGTGAGAAATAGGGGTAATTCTAGTTATCGGAAGGACTACATTGGGGAGAAATTTATGTGGTAGGAAATGGACTAGGATAAGTTACAACCAACACTCAAAGATCCATTCCCTGAAATCCTGCCATTCCTGAGATCAGGCAAGTTGATGTGAATAAATCAGCCTTCCAAACACTCCAGTCTCATGCAGGGAGAAACTAACTGGTTTATTTTTCTTATTTCAACCACTATTCCCAAGACGTGCTTATATGCAGGAACTCAATAGCAAAAATTGTGCAAGGACAGAAACAATAACATTTCTGAGGGTCTCTGTGGCCAAACATATCCTATGTGTGCTGGGTTTTTATTTAAATAGTGCGGTGCACATTTTGTTTTCTCAGCTGCAGTCTGTTGTACTGGAGTAATTTGACTTTCAGTTTATGAGTGATTCTAAAGTACCACTGGAGTGAATCCACTAGCTCTTGCCAATGATGAGGGACAATAATCTTCTGACCAGTGGTTTCTCAAGCCTGGCTATACATTGGTATATCCATCAGGAGATTTTTTAAAAACACTGAAACCTGGGTCTCATTACTAAAGATTCTAACTTGATGGTTCAGAAGTGTGGCCTGAGCACTAGGATTTCTCTCTTTTGCCAGATGTTTCTCATGTGAGCCCATGCTCACAACCACAGATCTAGCCCCTGGCTAATCCGCAGATTAGACATGTGGTCTGGTCTACAAAGATGTTTTAAATACATCATCTCAGGTATCACCTCTGTAGTACTAAATCAGTATCTACATTTTTAAAAGGTCCCAAATGAACTGTACAAACACCAAATCGTGAGAAGCATTGGCCTAGACTATTTTCACATCATTTGGGCCCTTCAATAAAATTCCATAATCAGTACTGATCAATAAAAATTGTTCTTTTCATTCCTTTCCCTTCTTCCTTCCTCCTCCATCTTCTCTCACCCCTTCCAGTGTTGTTTGAAGCATCCTGAGCAAATGTTTCTTTCCAGGTTAACAATGTGTATGCCTGGGATTTGTTTTGAAAGTCCACCTTTCTCTGGAAATAAACCATTTCACAACTAAACTGACTATGGCTCAAGATATTGAGTGCACAATGAAGCATAAGTTAATGCTAACCACAGGAGTGACATGTGAGGAAAACATTGATGAAGTACATTTTGCATATAAAGGATTTTTAATTTTGAAGTGGAAAATACTCATATGCAACATTCTGACTTTATTAAATTAACAACAATATGGTCATTTGAGATTTTTACAAAATGAAGTAACAAGCCCTTCTGAAATTTAAAAGTAGTTATATTTACAGTGTTCCACAGCAAGAGAAAAAGACCCTGATGCTGGGAAAGATTGAAGGCAGGAAGAGAAGAGGATGACAGAGAATGAGATGGTTGGATGGCATCACTAACTCTTGAAAGTCCACCTTTCTCTGGAAATAAACCATTTCACAACTAAACTGACTATGGCTCAAGATATTGAGTGCACAATGAAGCATAAGTTAATGCTAACCACAGGAGTGACATGTGAGGAAAACATTGATGAAGTACATTTTGCATATAAAGGATTTTTAATTTTGAAGTGGAAAATACTCATATGCAACATTCTGACTTTATTAAATTAACAACAATATGGTCATTTGAGATTTTTACAAAATGAAGTAACAAGCCCTTCTGAAATTTAAAAGTAGTTATATTTACAGTGTTCCACAGCAAGAGAAAAAGACCCTGATGCTGGGAAAGATTGAAGGCAGGAAGAGAAGAGGATGACAGAGAATGAGATGGTTGGATGGCATCACTAACTCGATGGACATGAGTCTGAGCAAGCTCTGGAGTTGGTGATGGACAGGGAAGCCTGGCATGCTGCAGTCCATGGGGTCACAAAGAGTCAGACAAGACTGAGTGACTGAACTGAACAGCAAGGGAAAACATCATAATAAATTATTTTACATGAAATTGGGTTGGCTTTGTCTGGCTTTTTTTGTTTGGTTGTTTTTTCTTTATTTTTATAAAAGGGATAGCTTAGAAAAGAAAGAGAAATTAAGGAAACACAAAAATATATTCTCTATAATTACCATTCATCTGGCTTAAAACATGGTATTTAATCCTGATGCTTTCATGAGTCCACAAATACCATATGAAAGTATCTTAAATCTTTTTAAATTTTTAGTATTTTAGCTTACAACATGGAATATAAAAATTTGCCAAGTGGGGAAATTTTAGAATCTTGATGACAGTTTTTAAAACCAACAAACACTTTTTGAATGCACAGGTATTATTCCACTAGATTTAAATCAAACATTCCCTAGTGCTTTTTCTATCTTCCCACCATGTTACAATATCAGGGCTTAGATAAGTTCTTCCCTGCTCAAAGTTTCTGTCACCTCCATACTTCTCCATCCTAAGAGACTCACACAACAATTATCGCTTTGGTAACTGTCTTCCCCAGGAGATGTTAATTTCAGGGAATGGAAAGTGCTGTTTATTGCTATATTCTCAGGTAGGATCTCAATAAATCTGTTGCAAGTACAAAATAATCAACTAACAATCAGTGTTATCCAAATGTGTATTTTAGTCACTAAAGTTATAATAAAATTTCTCTCAATCTGGAGACAATAATTTATAGGAACTCTTTTATAAAAAAGAATTCAGTTCAGTTCCATCGCTCAGTCGTGTCCAACTCTTTGCAACCCTGACCCCACGAACCGCAGCACGCCAGGCCTCCCTGTCCATCACCAACTCCCGGAGTCCACCCAAGCCCATGTCCATCAAGTCGATGATGCCATCCAACCATCTCATCCTCTGTCATCCCCTTCTCCTCCTGCCCTCAATCCTTCCCAGCATCAGGGTCTTTACAAATGAGTCACCTCTTCGTATCAGGTGGCCAAAGTATTGGAGTTTCAGCTTCAACATCAGTCCTTCCAATGAACACCCAGGACTGATCTCCTTTAGGATGGACTGGTTGGACCTCCTTGCAGTCCAAGGGACTCTCAAGAGTCTTCTCCAACATCACAGTTCAAAAGCATCAATTCTTCAGTGCTCAGCTTTCTTTATAGTCCAACTCTCACATTAGAAACTCATTTATAAATCTACCCATTTTTAATTATAGGTCTCTCTGATAAATGTTAGAAGTAGAAAAAAAGCAATCAGAAAGGAAAAATCTTGCTGTGTTTTTTCAATTTGAAGACTGTGCTTCTCAGCACAAAATAAAAATAAGAATTTTCTCTTCTTATTGTCATCTGTGAAAATCACACAACACAGGTCAAGTGGGTATAACCCAGAATATAACTTAAAAGGACTCCTTATTTTGAGTGTCATGAATATTTTATTCAAGATTTTTGACATATTTCATACAAGTCCATTCCAATCTTTTATGTTTTCCTTGGTTATGGTTTCTCTTACCTGAGTACACTCTTTGGTGATGATAATGAGAATGATGACTGTTAGTTTTCTGGAATACTTTCTGCAAATTCACATTAGAATTTGTTAAAAGATTTTTCCTATTTTTCCATATCAGAGATTATTTTTTATCCCCTATTCTCTTCCAATAATAAAAATATTCTTTACATATCAAGCTGTAAGAGTCTAAATTGGAGGCATCATTACCCTTATTGATGTCATTCAATAAATTTTTATGGATGAACTTAACTAAATTAACATATGGTACAGACAAAGAGTAAATATCCCTTTATGAGTTTTTAGGCAAGGACACGAGATTAGATTTTCAGTTATACAACAGCTGCATGCAAATGTCATGAGAGAAATAGATCAAATACCTTGACAAATCAAAGGATACTTGTACCTTCCTCCTCCACGCTATGAACGTCTTCTCTAGTCACTACTCTGAACTACTATGTCAGTTAAAAATTGCTGCCAAAGAATACAAATCCCGGGCTTCCCAGGTGGTTCAGTGGTAAACAATCTTCCTGCCAATGCAGGAGATGTGGGTTTAGTCTTTGGGTCCGAAAGATCCCCTGGAGAAGGAAATGGCAACCCACACCAGTATTCTTGCCTGGGAAATCTCATGGACAGAGAAGCCTGGTGGGCTACAGTCCATGGGGTCAAAAAGAGTCAGACATGATTTAGTGACTAAACAACAGTAATACAAACCCCAGCCCAAAAGCTGATGTAAGCAAATAGTGTGTTGTGTTTCACTCGCATCCTGAGATGTTCAGAGATAAGTTGGTGGTGATATTAGTTCAACAGTTCAAGAATGTCAGCTCTCAAGTCTCTGCATTTTTCTGGGTCCTTCCCTCATGATAGCTTTGTGGTCATAAGATACATGCTCCACATTTAGAACTCATCCACAGTACATTTAGGAAGAAGAAGGGCAAAAAGACATGTACCCAGTAAATCTGGCTCCTTTGTAAAGAACTTTCCCAGAAGTCTCACTTCCACTTTCAAATCAGTGGCTACAATTGAATTATGTGACTATTGTTATCATCAAAGGTTATGAGGATTGTGTTTTGAATTGAATATACTGCTGCTCTGCCCAAACTATCTGAATTCTCTGAGTATGAAAAAGAAAATGACTCTTGGTTAGACATATCATATCTATATTTTTCACTCTTTCCCTAAAATGAATCTTCCTTACATGCTGCTTCTACTGAGCCTTCTCCTTGGCTTCATGATTCTCTACTAACATCAGTATGTTTGAGAAATATGTGTGTGTGGTGTGTGTGTGGATGTGTGAGAGTGAGGAGAGTATGGCATGTGGGTATGTAAGTACAGCTATGGGTGCATGTGAATGAATTACTTTCTGGTCCACAGTAGCACAAAGTTAATAACACAATGAAAAATAAATAAATCTGGGAGAAATCTTTTTCTTTACAAGAAAGAACACCAATGATATTTTATCCCTTAAATTTGTATCCAATGTAAGAAGTAAATGATCAATCCATTCTCTTCCTTTGCCTGTGAAAGAAAGATTATCCAAACTAATCTTGAAAGCTGCAAATGATAGACTCTGACACACAGATTAAGGGTACCTGAAATTATTAGTAAAGCTTAATATCAGGTAAGATATTTAACTTGGTCTGATTTAAAAATCTGATTGTGTTGTCTAAAACACATAGACATTAAGGACCACAGAAATCTACAATTAGGCCAAAACTTTGAAATCACTGAAGACATTATGAGTCAAATTCAGGGAAACCTATTAATAAGGTAGCAATTTTTCTTTAATTAGAAGTGCTAACACATGTCCAAAGACTAGTATGGACATGCTTATCATTATTAAAGAAGTTGTAGAAGTATAAAATAGTGTTGAACTTAGGTATATATCTACCTAAAGAAACTAAAGACCTATATATGGAAAACTATAAAACACTGATGAAAGAAATCAAAGAGGACACTAATAGATGGAAAAATATACCATGCTCATGGATTGGAAGAATCAATATAGTGAAAATGAGTATACTACCCAAAGCAATCTACAGATTCAATGCAATCCCTATCAAGCTACCAGCGGTATTTTTCGCAGAACTAGAACAAACAATTTCAAGATTTGTATGGAAATACAAAAAACCTCGAATAGCCAAAGCAATCTTGAGAAAGAAGAACGGAACTGGAGGAATCAACTTGCCGGACTTCAGGCTCTACTACAAGGCCACAGTCATCAAGACAGTATGGTACTGGCACAAAGACAGAAATATAGATCAATGGAACAAAATAGAAAGCCCAGAGATAAATCCTGAAAGAGACACATGTACCCCAATGTTCATCGCAGCACTGTTTATAATAGCCAGAACATGGAAACAACCTAGATGTCCATCAGCCGATGAATGGATAAGAAAGCTGTGGTACATATACACAATGGAGTATTACTCAGCCATTAAAAAGAATTCATTTGAATCAGTTCTAATGAGATGGATGAAATTGGAACCTATTATACAGAGTGAAGTAAGCCAGAAAGAAAAACACCAATACAGTATACTGACACATATATATGGAATTTAGAAAGATGGCAGTGATGACCCTGTATGTGAGACAGCAAAAGAGACACAAATGTATAGAAAGGACTTTTGGACTCTATGGGAGAGGAAGAGGGTGGGATGATTTGGGAGAATGGCATTGAAACATGTAAACTAACATGTAAGAACGAAGCACAAGCCTATGTTCGATACAGGATACAGGATGCTTGGAGCTGGTGCACAGGGATGAGCCAGAGAGATGATGTGGGGTGGGAGGTGGGAGGGGGATTCGGGATTGGGAGCTAATATACACCCATGGTGGATTCATGTCAATGTATGGCAAAACCAATACAGTATTGTAAAGTAAAATAAAGTAAAAATAAAATTAAAAAAATATATAAAGAAAAAAAAATAAAATAAAATAAAATAGTGTTGAATACAGATAACACACAAAAAAAGAGTCACATATCTTGATTTTAAATTGATTTATTTAAATCAATTCTCTAGTAATGGTTATATCTGGAAGAAGTCTAAAAATGCCCACCCAAAGTTCTCAGCTCCTCTGTATTCAATAAAATACCATACCAAACTAGGTACTGTTCTGAAGAAATTTTGATATGTAATTAAAGTCTCAAGTCAGTTGATCTGAATATGCAAAATTATTTGGTTGAGAAAGATGATGTAATTACATGAGCCCTTTATAAGCAGAAGAGAAAGGCAAAAAAAGTAGTCAGATAGACTCAAAGTCTAAGAAATATTCAACACACCATTGTTAGTTTGAAGATGGATGTAGACATATGAGAAGGAGGGCAAGTGGCATTTAGGAGCAGAGAGCTACCCACAGCTAGCAACCAGCAAGGAAACATAAACCTCAGTCCTACAGCTTCAAGGAACTGATTCTGCCGACAAGAGGAAAAAGTTGGAAGCAGATTTTTCTGCAGATCCCCCAAATACAGCCCATCAAGACAACATCTTGACTTCAGCCTTTGGAGACCCTAAGAAGAAAATTCAGCATGTTGGCTTTCTTATAGACAGAACTATAAGCTAATAAATTTGTGTTGCTCTAAGGCCTGATGCTAAAGCTGAAACTCCAATACTTTGGCCACCTCATGTGAAGAGTTGACTCATTGGAAAAGACCCTGATGCTGGGAGGGATTGGGAGCAGGAGAAGGGGACGACAGAGGATGAGATGGCTGGATGGCATCACTGACTCGATGGACATGAGTTTGAGTAGACTCCATGAGTTGGTGATGGACAGGGAGGCCTGGCATGCTGCGATTCATGGGGTCACAAAGAGTCAGACACGACTGAGTGACTGAACTGAACTGAAACTGTTTTACACGTGGCAATTTGTTACAAAGTAATAGAAAGCTAATATAGACTTTGGTAGGGGGTGCTCCCAGAACAAATACATAGAAAATGGCAGTAGCTCTGGGATTAAGCACTGAGTGGAAGCCGAGAGGAGTTTGAAGAGAACCTTAAGGAGCACTACAGAGGAAGCCTGAGCTGCCATGAACAAACTGTTAGTTGAACCATAGATGTCAATACATGACTGGGGAGGGATCAGAATGAAGCATGAAGCATTATTAAAACTACAGAAAGAGGATCATTATCACATTGTGGCAGAAATATAAACAGAATTCTGTCCTGAATTTATGTGGAGGGCAAACTTTCTTTTTTTTTTTTTTTTTAATTCATTTGGCTGCACTGGGTCTTAGTTGCAGCATGTGGAATCTAGTTTCCTGACCAGGGAGTTAACCTGGGTCTCCTGAATTGGGAGCACACAGTTCTAGCCACTGGACCATCAGGAAAGTCCCTGGAAAGCAAAATTTCTAAATAATAAACATAGCTATTTATATGCATAGATTTCCAAGCAAAGTGTTGGAGATGCTGCCAGGATTTTTACTTCTTGTTTATAGTAAAAAGTGAGAAGAAAGAGACAAATTGAAGAAAGAACAGTAAACAAAAAGGAACTAGGACTTGATCTGAGAAATCCTCAGCCTATCCTATGACAAAAAAACTGCTAAAATTAATAAATTGCTTCTGAAAGCGTAACAGAGAAAAAAAGCTTGTGTGGCTGGGCACCCCTTTGCTCAAATCTTGGAAATATCAAAAAGGTCAGAATATTAAGTCACAAGAGGGTAAGGATTTGCGTCATAGATCTTCTTAAAATGGGGGGTTTTCAGAAAGCTTAAGGGTACTATCCATCAACCATTTCAACAGAAGCCAAAGATGGAGAAGAGATTATCTCAAAATGTGTTGTGAACTTGAGATTTGTCCACAGGATGAATCCCCGTGCCAAGGAAGACCCACAAGATTCTTGAGAAATCTATGTCAACAGAAATACTGCTAGCATAGACCAAAAAATATATATATTACAAAATGAAAGGAGGTTATTGGACCCCCTGACAGGAATGGGCCAAGAGCCCAGAGAGAGAAATGAGAGCTCAGGGGGGAGAGCTGAGAGCCACAGAGATTTCTTTCCAGGCTTTAAAACCTAAATAAGTCTGCCTAGATGGATTTCAAAACTTCTTTGAACTAAAAACTCCCTTTTACTTTCCTTCCCTACCCCCAATTTTGAGCCATAATGTCTGTAGATATTGTCTTCTTGATGCCCCACCATTTTATGTTTGAAGCAGATTAGACGTTTATTTGGGCTTTCTTGGTAATTCAAATGTAAAGAATCTGCCTGCAGTGTGGGAGACTCCTGTTCAATCCCTGGGTTGTGAAGATCCCCTGGAGAAGGAGATGTTTATTTAGTATCACAGATAAACAGATGATAAGAACTGTGCCCAGGAGCCTCATCTGCACTGATTCAGATGCTTTAAATAATGAGATTTTTAATTTTGAGATGATGTTGTGTTGGAATGAGACTTTCGGAAATCTTGAAATGAGATGAATATATCTTGCATGCAAAATGGACGTGAATCTTTGTGGGGACCAGTAGACCGAAGTAGATAAAACTATGGTCATTCAAGGTATCCTGTCCTAATCACCAGGACCAATGAATATGCTATTATAGCACTCTCATGATTACGTCATGTTGTATAGCATGAAATAGGGAGATGAGAATAAATGCTAAATGGACCCAAGATCTAAATGTATCAATAAAAAATAAAACCAAAGCATTACCAAAAAGAAATTCCTTTATAATCTGCAGTGAAGAAAGCCTAACTATGACTCAAAGGCTGCAAGTAATAAAGAGAAAACAAATAAATTTAAATATATTTTTTAAAAATAGAGAGATTACACAAAGCCCTAATGTAATTTAATCTAATCATAAAAGAAAAACTGTCTAGCTGGTAGCCAAGTAGAGGGCTTCCCAAGTGGCGCTAGTGGTAAAGAACTTGCCTGCCAACGCAGGAGACATGAGACACAGGTTCGATCCCTGGGTTGGGAAGATCCCCTGGAGGAGAGCATGGCAACCCACTCCAGTATCCTTGCCTGGAGAATTCCAGGGACAGAGGAGCATGACGGGCTACAATCCATAGAGTAGCAAAGAGTCGGACAAGACTGAAACAATTTAGCACTCACACCAAGGGGAAAGTCAGGAGAATGATTCAACATGCCTTTGATCACTTTGAAGATGAAATGGGCATGATCCAAGGCAGACAGATAACCTCTAGAAGCTGAGAACCACCTCCAGCCAGCATCCCCCACTGTTAATAATCTGAATAAGCCTGGAAACAGATCATCTCCCCAACAAAACCACCATATAAAAACCTATGGTAGTTGCCCCTTTAATTTCAGCCTTGTGAGACTAATCAGCTGAACCCTCCTGGTTTTTTGACTCATATAACAACAAGTTGTGTAATCAAATAATATATGAATGTTGTTTTAAGCCACTAACTTTGTGGTAAATTGTTGAACAGCAATAGAAAACTAATATCATTTTGAAAAAAAAAAAGCCTTTGTAAAGACTTTTTGGCATCAGAAATCATCTTGCTATGGGAATGCTATTCATTTTAACCAAAAAGCAGATATATTTTCTCTGATTCAGACTGTGAAAATCATTTGTATATAAATCTAGAAGCAAAATATGAATCTTCAAAATTTCCTTTTCAATTTGAAATTTTAAGTATAAAAATGAGAATTCAAATAAATAAACGGGTCAGTGAAGTAAAGCAGAAGTTTTTAGTCCTAAACATTTTCTAGTTAATTAATGTAACAAATACTTTTGAGCACCTACCATGTAGCAGACTCTTTAAGTACTATTAGTAATGGAAAAATAAACCATGTATAGTTGCTATCTTCAAGAAGCTCAGAAGACAGATGAACAATAATCCCTATAATAATAACCAACATTTATTGGCTATAATTTATATGCCAAATGTTATGCTAGGATTTTACCTATTCTTTTCAACAAACAGATGAGTCCATGACACAATAGATGAATACACTAGGCAACAGTTATAGTACAAAAGAAACTAGCAAACATGGCTCATAAAGGAACTTTGAGCTGTTAAACTGACGATTAAGGACTCATAAGACAGGAGGATAAAGAAGAGCATTCAAAGTAGAGAAAATAGTGTGCAATAAGTCTTGAGAGCATGAAACAGTGAGGTTTATTTGTGAAAGTTATAGGTACACTAGCTTAGCATGAGAAAAGATGGTAACATTGAAGAGACAGACAGCAATGGAAGAAGTTCTATGCTTAGGTAAGAAATTACAAGCTTTTGCTAGCTTTCCCAAAAATAGACCTTTTACTCTTTGCCACCTACTTCCTTATTCTTGTGTTGAAAGAGGTTGACCTACCTTGAAGAGAATTCAGACAAGAAAACCCCAGTGAAAAATTGCTCAGTGAACCTCAAAATGGTTACATCTCAAAGATGGAGATCAGTTTTTCACTCTCTTCTTTCTCATCTGTTTTACTTTTTCCTTCTTTTAAGTAAGTAATCCAGGGCCAAATCATTTAACTGTATGTATTGGATTTCTAAAACCGTACACTCATTTTGAGCACTTATCTTAAAAGTTTTACACAGAGAGGTTACACTATTTACCTAAGTCCTGTAACTAGAAGGATGCTTATCCAGAATCTGGGTTCAAGCTTTCCGACTATGTCTTAAGTTACTTTTGTAGTTTTCACATAATGATGTTTGACAATTAAAGTTTTTATATTTTATACATAAAATATTTTAAGTATTTATAAAAACAGTAAAACTTTTAAGGTAAGTGCTCAAAATGAGTATACAGTTTTAGAAATCTAATACATACAACTAAATGATTTGGTCCTGGATTACTTGCTTAAAAGAAGGAAAAAGCAAAACAGATGAGAAAGAAGAGAGTGAAAAACTGATCTCCATCTTTGAGATGCAAGCATTCTGAGGTTCTCTCCTCAGTCAGAGTACCTTAGAGTTCTGGGTTGTACAAAGCCAACAGACGTGTACCTTCTTCACAAAATCTTAGGGAATTTAAGAACATCATGCCCTGGAATACCATGACAACAGATTGAACTCTTCTTAAATCTGACCCAGCAGAAAACTTGCATCCAGATTTTTATATAAGATTTCCTGGCAGATATTACAATTTCTTCTCAACTTTCTTTTCTACATACACACACACACACACACCTTCCTGTCACTACAGTAATTCATATTGAATAGTGATGATCTATGATATTTAACAAATGAGTCTTGCAATATTTCCCTTTTGATTTTCCTATCTTTTAAAAAATACGTTATTTCTTATTTAGGTTCTCTGCCCATTTTTGAGTGAGTTGTTTGTTTCTCTGTATTAATTTTGTAACCTGCAACTTTACCAGATTCACTGAGTTCTAATAGCTTTCTGATAGCATCTTTAGGATCTTCTATGCATAGTGTCATGTCACCTGCAAAAAGTGACAATTTAACTTCTTCAGTTTGAATGTTCAACATTGCTAGTTATTAGACAAATCAAAACTACAATGAGATATCACCTCACACCAGTCAGAATGGCTATCATCAAAAAATCTACAAATAACAAATGCTGGAGAGGGTGTGGAGAGAAGGGAAACCTCCTGCACTGTCGGTGGGAATGTAAATTGGTATAGCCGCTATGGAGAACAGTATGGTGGTTCCTTAAAAAACTAAAAATAGAGCTACCATATAACCCTGCAATCCCACTCCTGGGCACATATCCAGAGAAAAATATGATCCAAAAAGAAACATGCCCCCTAATGTTCATCGCAGCACTGTTTACAATAGCCAAGACATGGAAGCAACCTAATGTCCATCAACAGAGAAATGGATAAAGAAAATGTGGTGTATATATAAATGCAATGGAATATTATTCAGGCAAAAAAAAAAAGAATGAAATAATGCCATTTGTGGCAACATGGATGGACCTAGATAGAGAGTGTAATATTGAGCGAAGTAAGTCAGGCAGAGAAGGAGAAATATCATATGACATGCCTTACATGTGGAATCGAAAAAGAAACAATACAAATGATCTTACTTATAAAACAGAAACAGACTCACAGACTTCAAGAATGAGTTTATGGTTGCAGGGGGAAGGATGGTGGGAAGGGATAGTTAAGGAATTTGTGATGTGCATGTACACACTGATATATTTTAAATGGATAGTCAATAAGGACCTACTATATAGCACATGGAACTCTGCTCAATGTTACGTGGCAGCCTGGATGGGAGGGCAGTTTAGGAGAAAATAGATTAATGTATATGTATGGCTGAGTCCCTTTGCTGTTCACCTGAAACTATCACAACACTGTTTGTTAATTAGCTATATACCAATACAAAATAAAAAGCTCAAATATATATATATTATTTCCTAAAATACAATCAATCATAATCTCAAACCATTTTGGATTTCCAAATGCCCTCCCCTATGACAATGTCAATCATGGAAGACAGTATTTTCAGGGGCACAGGTTTTACATCCAGAAAAAAAAAAACACTATCTATTTTTTTTGTTTAGCTCTCCTGTATCTATCACAACAGTTATAACCAGACCCAAGACAAAGAAGAATGCCAACAAATTATCTTCAAAGGATAAAGATTCTCACCCCAAAAGCTTTTAACTAAGTGAAGAAAGATGTTGATTATTTAAACAAGATTTTTTAGACTTGGGAAAATTTACTTGTTTATTCATAAATTTTTTCTTGGGTTTAGAAAAAGAGAAAGGGGAAAATAACATAACTCCATGAATTTTAAACTGTGGATAGGAGTCTTTATAAAACTTAAATAGGCATAGGTTTTATGTGGTCAACTCTACCCACTGTGGGCAATTACACTAGTGTTCAAAATACTTGCAGCCTCTCTCTTTATACCCTCCCCCTAAAGGAGGCTGTATATTCCCAGCCTGTTTAAATCAAGCATGGCCATTAGACATACTTTGGTCAAAGAAATACAAGCATAAGAGATGTGTCCTGCCCCTTCCAGGCAGAAACTTCAGGAGCCAAAACACTGTTCATCATACAACTGGTAATGTTACAAACAGAAACAGCTCCATATCATTTAATCTGGCACAAAGTGATAGGAGCAGACCCACAGCTGACCTATAATGGAGAAAAATTGTGAGGCAGATGTAAGCTTTTCTTTGAAAGTCACTGAAATGTTAAAGTTATTTGATATTACAGCCTAACCTAGCCTATCCAAAAACAGGAGGAAATTTCCTATTTGCCTAAAAGAAAGAGGGCCCTAAAGAGTGAAACATTGGAAGTATGCTCCCTTATCAACAATGCTGTATAATATTTTATTGGAAGACCTAGCTAACTCCGTAAGACAAGAATGGATAGTAGATGGATAATAGATAATAGAGGGACACATGTGTATATATATAAATACATAGATAATGTAGATCTTTATATTATGATATCTATATATATGCTATAAATATGTGATTTTTGTTATTATGTACACATGTATGAGGGGCTTCCTTCTCTGGTGGCTCAGCTGGGAAAGAATCCGCCTGCAATGCGGGAGAGCTTGGTTCGATCCCTAGGTTTGGAAGATCCCCTGGTGAAGGGAAAGGCTACCCATTCCAGTATTCTGGCCTAGAGAATTCCATGGACTATACAGTCCTTGGGGTCACAAAGAGTCAGACACAGCTGAGCAACTTTCACTTTCACAGATGTATGAAAGGCAAAGCAAAAGTGCTATTTCTACAAAAGAACTGACAGTCGAATAACTACAATCAATCAGAGACTTTAGTAGTGTTGCTAGATGCATGGTCAATGTAACAGACAATCAATCATAGTCCCATACACCAATAACAGCTAGAAAATGAAATTTTTTAGTTTTTATTTATAACAGCATTAAGAGATCACAGATCCAGCAAAAGATGTCATGAATAAATGATAAAGTACTATTGGAAAACACTTAAGAAGATCTAAATAAATGGAAATTTCAGTTCAGTTCAGTTCAGTCGCTCATTCGTGTCCGACTCTTTGCGAGCCCACAAATCACAGCACACCAGGCCTCCCTGTCCATCACCAACTCCCGGAGTTCACTCAAACTCATGTCCATCGAGTCGGTGATGCCATCCAGCCATCTCATCCTCTGTTGTCCCCTTCTCCTCCTGCCCCCAATCCCTCCCCGCATCAGGGTCTTTTCCAATGAGTCAACTCTTCACATGAGGTGGCCAAAATATTGGAGTTTCAGCTTCAGCATCAGTCCTTCCAATGAACACCCAGGACTGGTCTCCTTTAGGATGGACTGGTTGGATCTCCTTGCAGTCCAAGGGACTCTCAAGAGTCTTCTCCAGCACCACAGTTACACCCCCAAATTAATCTATTAAATTGTTTAGTTACATCCAAACTCACAAAAGGGCAGTTTATTGAAGTTACAAAACTTTTTATCAAACGTATAAGAGTGAGCAAAGACCCAAGAATACTAAATATAATATTGAAGAGAAACAGCAAGATTCAAGATAAAGAAATACAATGCTGAAGAAGGAGAAGAAGGAATGGAGAATCACCCTACTGATCTCTTGGCTTACTATAAAGTAACTGAGACAGTGTGATATTGGCTCAGGGATTTAAGGAAAACAGATCAGAAAGAAGGCCCAGAAGCAGAGAATATCTGAGAATTTAAGACATACTGAAGATGAGGAAAATACTGTTAGGCCTTCAGGATGAGGCAAATAAGCCATTAAGAAAAGATTGATAAACTGACTATATTAAAATGTAAAACTAATGGATAATACATCAAAAACACTATGAGAAAAAGAGTAAGAGGGAAGGAAAAATGAAGGAAGTGAGGGAGGAAGTCTTGGAAAGGATATTTGCACTACATATAATCAGCAGAAAATCACTAGCCAAAGCATATCAATATAAAAGTACAATGATAAAAATTAGAAAAGAATGAAAAGAGCAAATTCCTAGGAAAGGAAACCAGAATGGCCAATAAACATTTGAAAATATGATAAAGTATTAGCAATCAGGGAAATTCAAAGCTAAATAAGATACAATCTCACTGTCCTCAAAATGTCAGAAGTTTGAAAGCTTGACTATATGAAGAAGTTGGAAGATTTCATGTGTAACTAGGAGGGTAAAGTGGTGCCATATCTTTGGAGAACAATTTGGTCTTATCCAGTGAGGAGAAGATAGGCATTCTCTCTGATCTGGCAGCTCCACTCCTAAGTAGGTACTCTAGAGAGACTCTCACATGAATCACCATGAGACACACACAAGAAGGGTCATCGCCCTACAGTTAATATTGATGAGATTCTCATCCGTAACATGGGGATAAAATAAATACTAACTTCATAGGTTTGTTGAAAGGAATAGGTGAGTTAGAATATTTAAATCCTAACAGTACCTGAAATCATGCAAGTGTGTGATAAGCTTTGAAAAGAAGTGAAAGAGTTCATCTCTCAGTCCTGTCTGACTCTTTGCAACCCCATGGACTGTAGCCTGCAAGGCTCCTCTGTTCATGGAATTCTCCAAGCCAGAATACTGAAGTGGGTTGCCATTTCCTTCTCCAGGGGATCTTCCCAACCCAAGGCTCAAACCTGTGTCTCCTGCATTGCGGGCAGATTCTTTACTGCCTGAACGCCAAGGGAAGCCCCATGATAAGCATCAGCTGTTGTTAATAAATCCCCTGACATTATTTGGATTCCCAGCGTCTACTGCCCTATGCTCAATACTTGAGACATTTTCCTTTGAAAGCTTTTCCTCTTCACAACTGCTGAACTGATTTAATGGGTAGTTCCCTAGGTCCCAGACAAGTCAGCTGGCCATGTAATAAGACTGCAGCAAGGCCTGCTGTGATCTGGGTGGGACTTGCTCATCCTCTCACATCATGTTTATGCTAAACCTTTTCTCCAGAGGTGAGCTGGGCAACTATCCCATTTTACATTCTCCCCAGTGAGGTCTGCCAGAGTTCTTCCAACTATTTTGATCTATGAGATTAATGAATGTTAAATCATGCCAATAGGTATTTCGATTTTACCCCTTAATGGAGTCTTCAAACCTAAGATTCTACTTTAAATAAATGTAAAATGAAAGAGAGAAGAAAGGAAGGAGGAAGGAAAGGGAGAGGGGAGAAGGGAAAAGAAATTGAAAGAACTTCCAACAGCATGTAATTAATAACATAGAGAAATAGTCTTGGCAATTCTATCCAAAATTTCAACATGAGTAAATTTTGCATTCCACTCTTACCTATAGCTTTTTTTATGACTCTTGTCCCTGTTTGAATAATTACTGGCATTCCCTCAGAATCATGTTCTTTGAAGCTCTCAACCCTATAAACAAGTCATTGTTTAAGATTAATGGGTACGAACATAACAATGTGTTGTACTTTCCAGATAACATATTGAGATTTCTAAATGGCCCCAAAATAGATATAATCCATTCACCAGAATTCTCTAAAAGTCAATACCTTCAGTGTTAAAAGTTTTATTCACCATAGCCATCGAGTAAGGGAGAAATTCTGGAGGAACAGACTTTTAGGAATCTACCAAACTGCATTAGCTATCTGACTTATTTAGAGGTAAGATTGGCTCTGCAGGTATCCTCCATCCCACCCCCTACCTGTTTCATGTTATAATAATGCTGCAAAAGGCATTAATTTGGTGATTAAGAATGTATATTCTTCTTTTTGAAGACCAATTGATTTATTTTCAAAAATTTACAAAGCATTATAATGTATCAGGCAAGTATTAATCTGTTTAGTTACAAGTCATGATTTGATTTTCATTTTACTCTATTTTTAACTTTAACTTTTTTCTATTCTCACAGCTGACACTTGCTCCTATGCCATCTCCTGGTCTTTCCTCCCTTCCTCAAAACTGAGAGACAGTAAGATATGAGGATGGATGGTGTCCATCGCCTGGGGGGAAGATCAGCAACAGGTAGTCCAATAGCTGTGTACTGGGAAACAACCAAGGACTGAGTGAAGTTATGATATATTTATCCAAAGTGTACCACATGCCCCAACATAAGGGGACTTTCTCTGAAGTTGCTGCTGCTGCTAAGTTGCTTCAGTCGTGTCCGACTCTGTGCGACCCCATAGACGGCAGCCCGCCAGACTCCCCCGTCCCTGGGATACTCCAGGCAAGGATACAGGAGTGGGTTGCCATTTCCTTCTCCAATGCATGAAAGTGAAAAGTCAAAGTGAAGTAGCTCAGTCGTGTCCGACTCTTAGCGACCCCATGGACTGCAGCCCACCAGGCTCCTCCGTCCATGGGATTTTCCAGGCAAGAGTACTGGAGTGGGGTGCCATTGCCTTCTCCGTTCTCTGAAGTTAGTTTTGCTAAATCATTGAGTTCAGTTCAGTTCAGTCCCTCAGTCGTGTCCGACTCTTTGCGATCCCATGAATTGCAGCACGCCAGGCCTCCCTGTTCATCACCATCTCTCAGAGTTCACTCAGACTCACGTCCATCGAGTCCGTGATGCCATCCAGCCATCTCATCCTTGGTCGTCCCCTTCTCCTCCTGCCCCCAATCCCTCCCAGCATCAGAGTCTTTTCCAATGAGTCAACTCTTCGCATGAGGTGGTCAAAGTACTGGAGTTTCAGCTTTAGCATCATTCCTTCCAAAGAAATCCCAGGGTTGATCTCCTTCAGAATGGACTGGTTGGATCTCCTTGCAGTCCAAGGGACTCTCAAGAGTCTTCTCCAACACCACAC